>CAJDSM010040620.1:3879-25968 GCA_903981925.1 Ostrea lurida
AAGAAATGCTTTCTGCGGTTTAGAGTGTTTGCAGTGCTTGCGAAAAATAATAGGTTTCGTGACGTGCTTGAACAGTGATTGGCGAATAACAGCCTTTGTGCAGTTTGCAAGGAAATGTGGAATTTCAAAGATTGACGGGTAATGATATTTGTAATCCCATGATTATAATGAATACGTATAAACAGAAAGTTTGTACACATTTTGATACTGGTTAAAAACGATATAAGAAATGTGCGTGTGGAGGTTTTACACGGTGACTACAATGATTTAGCGTTTAACTTGGATAACTAACGTCAATCAATTTTCATTTTAGTGTTCGGCTGTGAGTTTGGGTTTTTTTGTGATATTTGATTGATGATTATAACTTAGGGATGTGCTTTGTTTGTAATGGGAAAATTTGCAGATGTAATAAAATAAGAAATATGCATATAACGAAGAGCGCAGTTTCATTTATTTTATCAAGTGTTATGTCGAGTTTTTATCAAATGGGTTGATCACTTACACTTTTAGGGAACAATTACTGCTGTGGAGTACTGGAAATATATGGTTCTGCGGAACAGAATCCACTGTAGGAGCTCTGATAGGTTGTCTGATCAAAAGTGTTGTTCGTTGTGAAAGTCCTAGGAAAGACTCAGAGGTCCATAGTGTTGTCTGTGATGTCCTGGAATGACCCAGACGATCATAAGTGGTGTCTGTGAAGGAATCGGAAGGACTCAGAGCGATTATAGTTTGTCTGGTGAGGTATAGGAATGATTCGGAGTGATCATATGTGTGTCTCTTGCGAGGTCTCTTAATGGCTTACGTGGTCATAGATTGTGGACGATCAATCGGTATACATTCTTTCAGAGTAATGGATGGAACGTGAAACATGTTGGATATACTTATTCGTTTCTTTCCTTTAGCTGATTATCTTGAGTGATTATAAACTCCATCTCCGCTCTTACTGGTACGGATTGTCATCTCAGAATCGCTCTCAGTTTGTGATTTGCGCTAGACTTAGTTCTGGAGGTTGCTGTCACTCTGCATTGTTTTGAGCACTTCTTCGCTGACTCTTAGGTGCTCTTGCTTTTGTTTTATGTATTGGGTATTTTTCTCCTGAAATAACAAATCCTGTGAATATTTAGTTCAGTTGTAATCTAGATAAGATATGCCAGCACATTGGTTGAACGCTGTTGCTATAAGGAACAGATGAGGGTAACAGGTGGCGGTAGAGTAAGAACAGAAGTATATGTGTGTTTGCGAACGCAAATAGATTTGTGCGTTTGAGGTGTGCTGGTTGTGGAGGGGAGAGCTAGGGGTGTGAGGAGGGTGTAGATTGAGGTGTAGGATGGTGGGGTGTGGGTTGATGTTTTGGTAGGGGTGATGTGTGAGATGTGGGGGTTGTGGACGGCTGGGGTTTTTACGCTATAATCGCAGATAAAGGTAGAGGATGATTGTTGTGATTGAGTGTTGTGAGTAAGGTGATAAGTATACAGGTGTTAAGGAAGTATGAGGGTGCGGGTCGTTATGAGAGAGGGGTGGGTCGCATTGTAGGTAGTAATTGGGATATCTGTATCAGGTTAGTGTAGGTGGGTGTGGTGAGCAGTTGTGGATTGGGTGGGGGTTGGGTGGGAAGAGGAAGTGCAGGGATTGGAGGTCGGGGTGCTTGGTTGGTTGCAGAGGTAGGGGTTGCAGTTTTGTAGGTTGAGAGTCGACAGAGTGGGTTTGGGAGAGATATATGCGGAGGTGTTCGCGAGAAATGAGAGCGCGAGAGCCGTCATTTGATTATGGAAGATGTGATAGTCAGTGGAGGAGAAGGAGGGTGATCGTAGATCGAAAGTAGGTTGTAGGACGTAAGGTTGCTGTTAGAGAATCGTGTGGTGCTGCGGGTGTGAGGTTGCAGAAGCAGAGCGGAGAGGGAGGCGACGGTGTGCGAGAGCGGAGGTAAGAGATGGGCACGAATAGAGTGTAGGGTAGAGCGTGGTGTGTGGGGGTGAGATGGTGGAGTGTGGGTAGCAGATGGTAGAGTGAGTGTGATTGTGGGGTGGTTGTGAGTGGCTGTGGATTGTGATTCAGTAGGTGTGGTGTGAGTAGGGTGAGTAGATGGGGGGTGGGGGGGGGTGATGGTAGTGGGAAGAATGTTTGGGTGGGAAAGGGTGGGTGGGTAGGGATGAAGATTGAGATGTTAGGTTGATATGGTGCGAGTATCAGGAGGGTGTTATGTGTGGTGGTGTGAGTCGAGGTGTGGTGTTGTTGGGGTGATGTTAGCGTGGTGTGAGGTGGTGTAGAGAGATATTAGTGTAGGTAAGTGGGAGGTTATTAGTGTGGGTGGGTAGGGTAGAGGATGGAACGAGTTGGTGTGGTTCTAGGTGGGGGATTGAGGAAGTGGGGATGAGAGGTGTCGGATGGTGTGTGTCGTGTAATATTGGGCTGGCTGAGATATGAGTGGCGGTGGCTTGGGTGGTAGAGGGAAGATGAGGAGTGTGAGTGGGTGGTGAGGGCAGAGTGAAGGGGATTGGTTGAGAGAGTAGATGGTGACTGGACGGATGTGTATGTGAGCGCGGGAGTGTTGAGGTATGTGAGTGATGATGAGTGTATTATGTATGGTGGTGTAAGGGCACTACCGCTGGAATGCGTTACGAGTGTATGAATTGTTATATATACGATGTAGACTTTCGGAGCTGTATTGTTCCTTTAGGGTGGGTTGGTTTGGAGGGTTGTGCTAGTGGTGTTGCGTGTGGCGATCAGGGGTGGATATGTGGTGAGTGGAGGGGAAGGTTAGAGAGCGCATCGGTGATTAGACAGTCGGTAATAGTGGTAGGGTATCGGAGGTGAGCACAGTGTAAGATATAGGTGCTTAGGATAAGATGTGATCGAGTGTGATGTGGTTGTGTGAGGTGGTAGAGGTTATGCGTAACGTGAGTGGGGTGGGAGAGAAGAGGGGATATGCATGGTAGTGAGAGGTTGTCGGTAGGGTGATAGTTGTATGTAGGTGTTGTCAGATGGATAGATGAGGGTAGTGGGAAGATGTGTTGAGGTCGGTGAGGTGTAGATAGAGTCTTGGGCTATTGTGAGTTTTATGGCTGAGGATGATTGGAGGGAGTTTGGACTATATGGTACGTATGATGTGTGGGTTCTATGGTATGGAGGCTCGAGGTGCATTCGTCTTGTTGTGGGAGGTTTGTATCGGGCAGGAGTAGTTGTGAGTGTGATGGCAGAGCATCGTGAGGTGGAGTCGAGATATGTGGTTCGAGTTAGATGGAGAGATTTATGAGTCGATAGTGGGTGGTTGGTAGTATTGGATGCTGGGTAGGTAGTAGATAGAGGTGATGTTTAGGAGGTGTACATGAGAGCTGAGATATGGTAGTGAGTGGATGTTAGTATGGTATTAGTGGATGAGAGGAGTGGAGTGAGTATTCTGAGAGGTGGTGCGAGAGGTAGGTTAGATATGGTGGGTTGATGTTTCGATTATGATTGTATTAGAAGGAAAATGGCACTCCATTGTTGCAGATTGAGAATGTGTCTAATATCATTCCTCGCATTGACCATGTATATAAGGATAGAGGCTAGGATAGGCCTTGGATGTGAGCAGTGTGTTGTAAATACGTTAAACGAGTCGGTGAAAATCGCGCTTGATGGATTCGTCTCTGGCTAGAGTTGTGATTGATATCAGGTGAGTGGAGGTGATTAGGATGATTGAAGGCTCGCTTGTGGTGTGTGCGAGGAGCGAATTGAGTGATAGGCGGTGTGTATGGTATGGAGATGTTGGAGGGTGTCGAGGGATTTGTCTGATGTGGTGTAGAGTATGGATGGGTGCGGAGTCGATGTAGAGTGGTAGAGAGATGGTGTTGAGTCGATGAGAGGATGTGATGGTCGGGAGTGTGTGGGAGTGATCGTAGTGCGGTGTCTTGTCGCTAGATGTGGGATCGGGTGCGCAGGTGAAGTTGGCTGTAGGAGGCAGGATGTCGGCGGAGTGTAGAGATCGGAGGTGTGTGAGTGGGAGGGTGTAGAAGGATGTTCCTAGGCATGGATGTGAGTGGAGGGAGTTGCATGTGATAGCTCAGGTGTGAAGGGCGGATGCAGAGAGAGATATGGAGAGGAGATTTGTAAGAAGGGCAAGAGTGGTATGGATGGGATGTGGTTGAAGGTAGATAGGCGATCGTAGCGAGGAGAGTCGTGAGTCAGGGGTGGGGTGAGAGATGGGAGGGGGATGTGGGGGGCGGTGGCGGAGCGGAGAGGATGGGGCTGATGGGCTGCGGATATTGGGTGGTTAGATGATGAGAGAAAAAAAGTAAATAGCGAGAGGAAATATCAGCGGGTTTTTAGGAGTTTAACGTATTTGTCACAACACCATCGTTGATGGTGAGGTAGAGAGTGCTGGATGGTATCCTAGTATTAATGAACATGGTGTGTATGGAGATATGAGGGGAAGGAGAGGATGAGAGGAGATGAGGTGAGATGGTGAGGGGGGGCGGAGGGAGGTGATGGCGTTGATGTAGGTGTATGCTAGTGTGGGAGTGGTGCTGGTGGTGCAGGGTGGGGTGTTGGGGGCGGTAGTGGTGGATGAATGGATGTTGAGAGGGTGAGAGGGGAGGGGTGGGGGATAGTGGAGGGGTCTGAGAGGTAGGCTGAGACTGCGTGGTGTAGCGACGAGGTCGATGTATGGATTAGGTAGGGAGTTCTAAATGTAAAAGTTAAACTGGGTCCTAAATGCGATAACTCATGTACTCATCAGTTTCTAAGAATACCAGAAATCGAAATAAAAACAGATGTATCAATAAACAGGGTGCTTACTAATGAGGATGGGCTGGCGGGGGGTGAGGGTAGGGTGTGTGAGGAGTGAGGAGATGAGGCTGAGAGTGGGGATACGAGGGTGATCTGAAAGCGGATGTGGAGTAGCGACTGTGGGATGCGTGTGGTGGTAGGGAAGTGCTGTGTAGGGGTGAGGAGTCTGGTGTGGTGGTTCGCGTGAGTTGGCCCTAAGCGTTGAGGGTAGTAGATATATGGGTGGGCGAGCGAGAGATAGAGATTGGGGAGTTAATGTGTTTAGGGTTGTGGTAGGGTGGGAGGTGTGATTGGTAGGTATTAGGAAGGTGAATAGGGGGTTAAATTAGTGATTGAGTGTCGAGAAGTGGTTTAATTATGCCTAGGTTGGGGAGTGAGGCGAAGCCAGTTGCTTAAAGACGTGGAGAAGTAGGAGGAGAGGAGAAAGAGAGATGTAGATATTGTGTTTTGTGGGTTGGATAGGGAGGAGGGGGAGGGTGGGGGGTTTGGTGGAGTGGAGGTTGTGGATATGTGTGAGTGATGTGTGGATGTAAGTGGTATGGTGATGGTTAGTGGAGGAGGAAGGTGGGGAGAGGATTGATAGCGCGCACGGGTGGACTGAGATCAGTCTGTGCTGGGGCGGGATGGAGGGGGGGTGCGTGTGGTTTTGGTGTAGAGAGGCGGATATAGATATGTATGGTGGGTTAGGGATGAGGTAAGGGTCGGTGTTGGTGGTGTGAAGGTGGGGGGGATGTGGGGTGAGTATTAGTATAGGTGATGTTGTGTGATATGTGAGTAGGTGGGGATAGAGAGTGTAGCTGTATTTATGAGTGTGGTGAGGGTGCGCATGTATAAAGTAGAGTAGAGTGGTTAGGGTGTAGGAGAGAGCCAGGAAGTATTGGGTGTTGGTGCACGAGGAGAGGTGTGTTCTGACTTGTGAGGATGAGTATGAGGTGAGTTGAGTGCTTGAAGCTGAGAGTGATAGTATGGGTGTCATGTCTCAAATGGTGAGAGGAGTGGCGAGTTAATGATCATGTTAGGTGATGAGTGTTGTGGATTGCAGTCGTGGGATTGTGATGGTGTGGGCTGGTCGATTAGGGGGATGGGGATAGGAACTGTAGTAGTGTGCGATTGTAGGATGTTGGATGTTTGTTGTTGGTAGTTTATGGTGTATTGAGGGGGTTATGTGCTACGGCGCGCACTATGGATTGCAACGTGTGGGTGATGTTGGGGGTGGAGAAGTCAGTGGTAGGTGAGTGTATAATGGATCTGGAGTGTTAGGGTGGGGTGTTGGGTGTTTAGTGAGGGTCGAGGGTGGCAGGATGAGGGTGTGTTGGCGGGATAGTATGGGTGCGGTCGGCGTGGTAGGTGAGTTATGTGCTTGATGAGATGGTTGGAGCCGATAGGTGTGTGGTGAGGGAGGCGGGGTGTGGTTAGTGTAGTGGTGGGTGGGATCGATGGTGGTAGGTGTGTACTTTTTCAGGTATCTTATATCTTGTCTGGAAATTGAATATTTCAAACTGGTGATAAAGAACTGAAATCGATAAATCTTTATATTACCAAAGTTTATTAAATATAGATCGTAATTTCTTATTGAAAAAGCGAAAGCGTGAATTATTTTATCGAGTAATTCTGGTTTTTTTGTTCAGGAAGGGCGCTAAAATAAAGATAAAAGACGCAAGATTTATGATACATTACAGCGTAAGTTTCTCTCGAAAAAGCAAACGCAAGTTATTTTGGTTGAAAATATATTTTTACTACGCAGTTCTGTAGTTTTGCAAGGTGACAATGATGGTCATTCATTTACTAGATTATAAACTAGGAACTAAATATTTGCCACAGGATTTTGTTATTCAGGAGGAAAACTACAAAATACATAAACAGCAAAGAGAGCACCGCTAAGAGGTCAGCGAAGAATGCTCAAAACAATGCAAGAAGGTGAAGCAGCAACCTCCTAGGATCTGAGTGTAGATAAGGTGAGGGATAGAGTGGAGTACAGAGGTGGGAATTTCGGTAGATAGAGATAAGTCTGGGAGATATGATGTGGCGGTAGCGGTGGTTTAGAGGTGGGATGTCTAGTCGATCAAGGGTAGAGGTATCAGTTAAATGGTAGACGTATGACGGGGTATGGTGAGATGTTGGACGGTGGGGATGTGATAGTATGTTACCTCGACTATTGTACGTTCGTGAGGAGACAGATCTGTGTAGCGGGTGCAGGGGAGGCGTACAAGGGTAAGGGCGCTAGGAGGGGCTGAGTCTGATGATGGCGTTGGGAGGTGAGAGTGATACTGTATATCACGAGAGCAGGGTGGAGTAGAAGGATGTGTGCTATGTTAGAGGGTGTCAGAGGTGGTCAGCGTGGGATGGGATGGAAGGCGATGCAGGTGGCGGGGAGAATTGTGGGATGCTGGCAGCTTGGTGTCCAATCCAACTACTCTGAAATGAATGTTATATACCGATGATCGGGTCCGACGGCATCTATGACCACTGTAAGCCATTACAGAGGACCTCGCAAGACGACACATATGATCACTCCGATCATTCCTGATGACCTCACAGACAACACCTATAATCGCTCTGAGTCCTTCCTGATGTCTTCACAAGAAACACTTATGATCGCTCTGGGTCATTCCCAAGGACATCACATGAAACACCTATGGACGTCTGAGTCTTTCCTGAGGACTTCACAAGACAACACTTATGATCAGACAGACTATAGAGCTCCTACAGTGGATTCTGTTTCCGCAGAAACCATATGATTTCCAGTATACGAGGGTTGTCCGTAAAGTGTGTGGACAACTTGATAAAAACTGACAAACATGATAAAAATATATGAAACTGCCCTCTTTCGTTATATGCATATTCTATTTTATAATCTGCAAATTTCCATTACAAACAAAGCACATCTAGTTATAATTCAATCAAATACAAAAAAAACCCAAACTCACAGCCGGAACACTAAAATGAAAATGATTGACGTTATCCAGGTCAAACGTAAGCAGCGTTGTAGTCACCGTTAAACTCAACACGCACATTTCTTTATATCGTTTTAACCAGGTTTCAAAAATGTGTACAAACTGTTCTGGTTTATACGTTATTCATATATAGATCATGGGATAAAATATCATTACCGTAATCTTTGAAATTCCACATTTCCTTGCAATTTCACAAGCAAGTGTTAGTCGCCAATCATTGTCAAGCACGTCACGAATTTCATTTTTCGGCAGACTGCAATATCGGAAAGATGTTCTTTTTTACACACATGCCATCCCGGAAACTGTCCGTCCTTTCAAAAATCTTATAGCACTTAACACTAATGAACGGCCCACATTACAATTTTTCCCGACTGTTTACGGAACTCATGGGTCTCTTGGTGAGGTAGGTGTTGGGATGTGATGTAGTGCACTGGGAGGAGGCTGTGAGTGTTGTCTTGGTTGAGGGGCAAGCGAGTTGATAAGGTTTTTATCTAGCTGGGGGTGCTCGTGCGTTCCTTAGTTTCTTACTGGGCTCTGTTAGGAGATGGTGATTTTATTGATCGACAGAATGAGCGAAAGATGCATGGTCTTGAGAGAAATAGTATCCAAAGGTGACAATCTTGTTAGTGGCGTGCTATGTCGATACGCATTGGAACGGGTTGAATTCGCAGGGGAGTTGTGGTTTCAGGTTTGGAAGTGTGTAGAGAGGCAACCGCTGTGAAGAGCATAATAAGTGTGTATGAAACATGGATCAAAGGGGTTCGTGTATGTGCGGGATTATTAGTAAGATGAATGAGATGTAGAGGCTGCATGATTGAACTATGAGATGAGAGGACGGGTAGCTTGGAAGAGTGGTTTGGTAGTCTGCGTAGGTATGGTGTACTATGGAACGTATGTAGGAATGAGGTGTGGTGGAGAGTGTTCCGCTTATGGGGTGTATTGTTATCTATATCGAGGGAGGAGTGGTTAGTGGAGGATGTATAAAGTACGTGGCGTTAGGATATAGTTGACAGTCGCGACGTGAATAGACGTGGATGTGAGGAGTTCTCCATCGAGGCTGGGGGCAGAGAGGCGATGAATGTAATAAAGAGGTTGGGGAGCAGAGACTTGAGAAGGTGGATGGTAGAAATAATAATACCTGAAGTCGCACGGGAGCAGCTGGTGTTACACGGACTGGGGATGTGGATTCGTATGAGTGCCGATGGTTGGCGGGGTAAGAGGGCGTAGGGTGGTCGGTGGGGTCATCGTGATATAGCGGTATTCTAGTGCTCTATACAGGAGTGGGTATGGAGGCATGTGGGGGAGAGGGTGATCGGAGGCTAGTAGGGAACAATTGATGTCTTAAAGGGAGAGTGGACTGAGCACAGAGTCAAGAGTTGTGCAAGGTAAGAGCGCTGCTCGCTGGGGGATAGGTAGAGATTGTAGGGTCGTACAAGAGTGAGACTGTGTGATGGGAGAAAGGGATGAGATTAGGGGTGGCGGGGAGGCGGGATTGGTGAGAACAGAGGCAGTATGGTTATATGTATAGCGGAATCTCTAACGGAGACAGTATGGAATGAGGTGAGTAGTTGGTAAACGGAGGTATGGAGTCAGGCGAAGTGTGTTAGATGAAGTGTCATGGGCAATTGTTTTAAAATATATATCGGTGATGAAACGGGATAAGACAACTTTTCTTCTTTAAAAGGTTTTGCGTGGGTTCCGGGGGTAACTATCATGTCTAATGCGAAGGTCGCACTGACTTGGTAAGTGTGATACACGATAGTAAAGATGGGACACAAATTTTACATGTTTATAAGATTCACAGATATTCATAATTAAAATTAGTCTGATAACCCTCTTGTTTATATAAATGGAAGGGCCTGTGCCACGGATTTTATAGGGGAAACTACGATACATGTGTATGTTGTGTGAGACTGATGTATGTCAAATGTACGTAGAATGTTTTACATCTTTCCAGAGAGGAGAGCATCGTGTTATTTATTGTAGTGAAAAGTTGTGCGATCTTGATATTTAATACTTATACTTGATGTGTTAGAGGAGCTGCGAAGGGGTGATAGGAGCGTGATTATATTGTTGATGAGCGTAGGGTATGTAAGGGGTGTCAGTGTCGGGTGGTTCTAAGGTATCGCAGAGGTGGAGTATGGAGGAGAGTGGCTACATCGCGCATAGACTCGAGTGTGAAAAATAGAGATTATTATAAGATGGTCGTGGGATGCTTATAAGCACAGAAGGGGATAAATTAGATATAGATAGGGAACGTTGAAGGATGTATGTCATCTGATAGTGTTGCGGAAGAGATAGGGAGTGTCGATGGGTCGGAAGTTGAGGTTTGGATCAGGGGTCGGAGACAGGCATTATTGAGTCTGCGTGAGTTATGGGAGAGATGGGTTGTGGTCGATAGATTTGATGGTGGGACTGGCAGAAGTGTAGTGTTGATAGAGGGTTGCGCTTTAGTGTTGTAAAGAGCATAGTATTCAAAAGTTATGTATTTGTGCATGTAAAGAGATGGTAGTTCCAATAGATAGCAGTGCAGGGAAAGTAGATAGTGAGGGGTGATGTTGGTGTATGATAGATGGGGCTGGTTGTATAGGGACGCTAGCGGAATGTGGAGGGTATATGGGATGTGTACACGTAAATGAGCGAGGGGCTGCAGTACGCGTGAATTGCTCAGTGTGTGTGGGCGAGAGTTATGATGAGTTGGGGATTAGGGGGTTACTCAATGGGATGTGGTAGGATAGGTGAGGATAAGTTTCTGAGATGTAGGTGTAGGATGATTTCTCTAGGGAGGTTCGACGATGACTCTCAGCGCTAGTAGATGTCTGTGTGAATATTATTGCGCTATGTTCGTAGGGTGATGAGATGGTTTTGTTGTAGCGTGATAGGTCTCGGCAAAGTAGGTGAAGATTATCGAAGGTATTTAGTATATTGTTTTATACGGGCCATGGCCTGGATTTTTAACTAAGATAATTGCGTTTACTGATCAAGAAATGTGTCGACAGTGGATGGCGACTAGTCCGAGTGTGTGATGAGGATGCTTGATAGGTGTACAATAGAGTATGGTCTAGACTATGTAGGAGAGCACAGTAGTGGCCTTACGGAGCTACTAAGGTTCCGCCTATCTTGAGGTGTTGTCTGACGATGACTATGGTTGATGGGTTGGTACAGGGCTCGGGTATGATGGAGGTTTGTAAGAGTAGTGTGGTGTCGAGAGTGGATATATCGCGATACTTGGTTGTTTGGTTCTGTGCGCGGTCGTCGATGGGATGCGGAATTTGCTCGTAATCATCTCACTCATGAGGGAAGAATGTTATGCTGTGAGGTGAATGTGGAGGCGATTATTATAATGTTTGTAGGTAATGATACGCTTATGGGCAGATTGCGTGATGATATTGAGGTCTGGTGATAGGGTTGTGAGAGTCGTATGACGGAGACTAAGTCAATACAAAAATTGGAGACAGTAGGAACAGTAAGTTATTCGGCGATCGGTGTACTCGTATATCTTGAGATTGTAGAAGAGAATAAAATCGTAATCCAGGCCCTTGGGTAAAGGATAGCAAGGGGATACATTATGTGAGGATGTTGGGGTCCGGTGGGAGGTATGCTCGATAGGTGTACGGAGTATGAGGTGGTAAGGGGTATGTGGGAGATGAGATGGAGGAGTGTGGGCCAGATAGAGTGTAGGGTGAAAGGTAGGGAAGGAAAACGGATATTGAAAGTTCATAAGGCATAGAAAAAGAGCAAGAGGGTCAATTGGAACATAGTGAGCTTATTGATGAGTTGAGATGGTTATGATTGATGTTTGGTGGATTAATCTAGAGCCAGAACAGGTTATATAACGGGGGACCAGTGGTAGAGACAGGAGGAGTGGTGGTATCGAATAACTGGATGACTTAACCGAGATTCGTTATAACCTGCAACATAACTTTTTTAGGTAGTTGTCCCGATGTGCTTTAAACGTCCTTCATACGCATGGAAGCTCCGTGCGGTATCGGGGTAGAAATCATACAGGAGAAGGAGAGCATTGACGCAGACGTACTCGTGAAAGCAGTGATAGTGTGTACATTACTACATAGAAAAGAAAACTTTTCGAATTGCAAAATTAAAGTCATCATTGGCTTATCATATAAATTTAGTTGATAGTCCCCTGCCAGTTAAATGTAAGCTGTGAGGTATAGTAAGTAAGATCTTGAATTCAAAGAAGTTATGGCAGAGTGGAGGGTGCTAAAGTCGGTGAAAGATTTTAAAGCAGATTTTTGGTGGTGAGTGGACAGTTGGTTATATTGTAGTGATATTGTTGCAGGTTGCCATGACGGTGATATATATTAATAAGTGCAAAAGGAGTTAAACGATTGATGAGTGTAGTGCAGGATGCATGGATATCGGGTACAGTACATCCAGTAATTTATGCAAATAATAACAGCTAGAGTATATTGGTAGCGAAAGCTCTGGATGTAGCGAGAGACGGATGGAGGGTGTAGGGCATTGAGAATCTTAAGTCTACTGGGGACACGCCATGAGGTATGAGTGCATGACCAGGTAGGTTAAGGAAGGATAGTGGGCATACAATGTAGAATTAGGTGGTGAAGGCTGATTAAGTGGTGAGTATGCAAGAACTATAGTGTTGGTAAGACAATGTTAGACGAAGAGAAGCGAGAGGGGGTAAGATCTAAGTTTGTTGTACAACGGGTGATAGTGCATAATCCAAGAAAAATATAGCAAATCGAGGGTGTAGTGGGGCAACAGGGGAACCATGGTCCGAGAAGCAGGAAAGCGAAATAGGATCAAGTCCATGAGGAGTGATGTATGCATCTCTTGCTTGGACCGTGGATTTCGCAAGGAACCGCGGCGTGAGCCTTAGTCGAAGATAAGTACACGGATAACCGTAGTCAAAGTTTAGTATGTTTCGAAACATATGTTTAACATATAAACGAGCACTCAAGGTAAACATAATGTTTTTAAAACATGATGTTCGTATGCATAGACATAGTATGTTCAACATATTTTAACATATGATTCAAACATATGTTTAACATATGTTCTATAAACATATGGTTTATCAGATATGTTCTATATGTTTGACATGTGTGTCTGCTTCATAATAATCGTTTGTATTTTTCATACATGTTTTTCTTATGTGTTCATGTTTACAAATGTGTATTTTGTTCACACGATTTCTTGTAAGTTCATGTTAATTTACTTCCATTTTCCATATCACAAATACACATTAGTATTTTACCAAGTTTTATTATAAATGTGATTTCGAAGTACTCTCCTGTAAAAAAACCCAACAATTCATTTCAGATTGAATCCAGCATTTATTACACAGGCCGTCTCAGTATTACATAGTTGTTTTTCGGCTTGCACTAGTACTGTACCCTGAAATGAAAGAAGGAACAATCAATACCTTTTTACAATCTTACTGCAAACAGCAGTATTTCTTTTGTTTTACATATTGAAGAATGTAGATGAAATCTTCACTATAATTCTAATACCAAAAATAAAAATAAAATATAATAAATAAAAATAAATAACACTCTTGCATGTATACATAAAACACGAGATTTTCATACTTATGTATGTGCATATACATGAATTACCATGTGAGTCCTTTACTTATATATACAACATTTATATTATATATTTTTTGAAACTAATAAAGAATACTCAAAGGTAGTAATAAATATAAAACTTTGATTTACCAGCATTATTGCACACACATTCTTTTTCTGGTAGATGGCTGTTGGAGGAGGTATATTCCTATATTGTGAGTTACTTTTATCCATTCTCGTGCATGGCATGCTTGCTGTATAACTTTCTTTTGTCTACTTATTCTCTGCTGAGTATACAAGAAGTAAATAATCGACACTATAGTGATAACTACATGTATATTGTTTGAATATATACATATATTGTATGAACAAATTGAGTCATGGCACAGGAATCTCTACATTACCTCAGACCTACTCAACATCAACTTCTGGGACTTTTCGAATGTTGGTACAATGTCACTAAATAAGGTCATCCCACACATCATACAAATTATGATGCTCGAATATTTGACTTGACATTTTAAACTAACTTAATTACAGTACTCTACAAAATAGAAATTTATAACAGGTTCTGGGTTACGTGGCATATAAAAGCAATTTTTAAAAATAGTAATAAACACGATATTCTAAGAATAAAATGAGACAGAAAAAAATCCACAAACTATATCTCATAATCTGCAAAAAAGGGGGGGCGGGTGTGATGAAACAATGAAAGAAATTTATAGCAGACGTGTCAGAGCAAGATATTATACTTATTAATAATTGCAAACACATTCATTAAGGCGCCGGGGATAGAATAAATACTATTGTCCTGACTTGGCCGGCGAGGCTCTAAGTACAACAGAATAAATAATGTGTGGATTCATGCATGGATATAAATAACATTAAACATGACCAATTCCAAGCAAACTTATTTGAAAGTATAAGACGTATAAGTAGTACTAATTTAGTAGGCCCTTAAGGATGAATCAGACAGTGCGTCTCTTCCGTATTTTAAATTGTTGAAAGGGGAGATTATGTTCGATATTTCGATAGATTATAGATCTAGGTAATAGAATTAGAATAGAATAGAATTTTTATGATACAGCACATTTAGGGCCATAAGGGCATACAAGTCAAAAGTTACATATAAAAAGAAGAAAATCAAACTGAATAGTAACAATTCAGATAAAGACAAATTGAACATATATATAGTAATAATAATGACTATTGAAGCCAGATTATTAGCAGTTGGGGTTATATTGATAAATGTTTATAACCTCTAGATGTATGTTTACTGTACAATATAACATAACTGACTATAGAACTTGTACTTAGATGTTAATGTAAGGCAAAGATACGACAGTGTGTTAACTGAGTGTTAATTTAAAACTCCTGTTATATTTTTTTGTTCTTGTATTGTACTATTTTCTTGTTTAAAATGTTGTTAGAAAATCGCCAAGTCTGGTAAGCACTATTATTCTCATTGACATAATCTCATAGAATTTTGTTTTCTTTATTTGATAAGCTATAAAAAGTTTTTACTATTTTTGTTATTTCCTCAAAAAATTCATATCTATCAATTATATATAAAGGGATTCAATCAGTGATGGATCTCGTCCTCACACAATTCGTATATAATAATTTAAAATTCTTTCATTTCTTTCAAGGTATTTTCTGTCCTTCCTTGTTTGTGATTTTTTATATCTCCCGCTTTCAATTCTTAGTATAGGTTATGTGCACTTATCCTAATTTGCATATATTTTTCTATGTTCGGATTTTTTAAAGATAAATATTTTTCAAATTCAAATTTTGTTTTTATGTAATTATCTGTCCTGTGGACTTTTCAACAATAAATGACAATTATATAAACTGAACAAATTTACACATTGTTGATAATTTCATGATTTTGTCTTGATATTGAAACAGCAGCAGGTTCGACACGGATGGCTTGTTGTTTGCAGTTCCGTATCAACTTGTAGTAGATTTTTTCGTGGGCTTTAATGAGAACTCTGAAGAACAATATAAAAGAATATGCTTGTAAATACTATGCGTATGCCGAATACGCAAATGTAGTGCATATATGATTAATATACTTTTGTACAGTGTAAACATCACATGTCGTATGTTTACAATATATCTACAGTACATCCGATCGTCGTTGTGGTTACCCTTCTCTCCTAGTTCTACTGTTCAGTTCCAATAAGGATATGTAATGCTTCAGACCTGATTAGTTTCTTAAAATGCAAGTCTTATTACGTTTCTTCTTTTTTTATTTCTTGTTTCTCTTACTGACTTTTTCCAGTCTCCCTGACATGATCAAATGTCTCTCAGAAGTGCACGTGCTGGTGGATATTCTTCGTTGCATTCTGTTGTGCTATTTGTCCACTGTTGTAATCAGTGGGGTCACGCAGGAGAATTAAGTTCTAGGCGCTTAACTTATGTATAGTAACTTCAAAGTTTATCTTGACACTGGGAAATGTAAGTCAACACTTGACGTTCTAAGGCAACTACGTCACCATGAGTCAACAAACTCTCTCAATACGCAATCTTGAAGGCACGGATCATGTACACTTCGATGCTTTATATGCCACACTTACATCGACGGATATAATGACAAAGCTCTTTTAGCAGAAATAGACAGTGTTTACATCATAGAGCATTTTTACGTAATTTTTTTATTTATTTTTTTTGGTAGACCTAGATAAGCGCGTATAACTCGGAGTAAAAAAAGTTTTGCAAAAGAGGAGAATTTAGTTATAAATAATTCTATTATATATAATTACATTATATGAAGTTCACAAGATTTTAGAACTTTACCATATTGGTCAACTGAAAAGGGGGAATACCCTTTTTTTTAAGTGGAGAAAGGGAGGGGGGTGAAATAAAAACACACACCAAAAAAAAAAAATAGTCCGGATTTTTCATCATATGTTAATCATAATGTTCAAAATTTTTATATGTTTTACTCATATGTTTAACATAGACAAAAAGGGAGTTAACATTGTGTCAAACGTAATCATAATCCAAAAAACATATTACAAATCGAGTGTAGGGAACACGGACTCCGACAAAAGCGAAGGTAGGATCAGGTGCCATGGAGGAGTAAGCATCCTCTGCTGACCGGTCACACCGCGTGAGCCCTGGTCGAATAAAGTAAATGGATTATCCGTA
Organism: Ostrea lurida; assembly: GCA_903981925.1. NCBI lineage: Eukaryota > Metazoa > Mollusca > Bivalvia > Ostreida > Ostreidae > Ostrea > Ostrea lurida. The sequence goes on from CAJDSM010040620.1 coordinate 20,300, forward strand.
GTAATTCTAGTAGGAAAATGACAGGTCTGAACAGACAGGGTCATTTTAGTGTTCCGGCTGTGAGTTTGGGTTTTTTTTTGTATTTGATTGAATTATAACTAGATGTGCTTTGTTTGTAATGGAAATTTGCAGATTAATAAAATAGAATATGCATATAACGAAAGAGGGCAGTTTCATATATTTTATCAATGTTTGTCAGTTTTTATCAAGGTTGTCCACACACTTTACGGACAACCCTCGTATACTGGAAATCATATGGTTTCTGCGGAAACAGAATCCACTGTAGGAGCTCTATAGTCTGTCTGATCATAAGTGTTGTCTTGTGAAGTCCTCAGGAAAGACTCAGAGCGTCCATAGGTGTTGTCATGTGATGTCCTTGGGAATGACCCAGAGCGATCATAAGTGTTGTCTTGTGAAGACATCAGGAAGGACTCAGAGCGATTATAGGTGTTGTCTGGTGAGGTCATCAGGAATGATTCGGAGTGATCATATGTGTCGTCTTGCGAGGTCCTCTGTAATGGCTTACAGTGGTCATAGATGCTGTCGGACCGATCAATCGGTATAACATTCATTTCAGAGTAGTTGGATGGAACAAGTGAAACATGGTGATATACATTTTCGGTTTCTTTCCTTCTAGCTTGATTATCTCTGAGGTGATCATAAACTCCATCCTCGCCTCTACTGTACGGATTCTCATCCTCAGATCGCCTCTCAGTTTGTGATTTGACTAGACTATAGTTACTGGAGGTTGCTGTCACCTCTGCATTGTTTTGAGCATTCTTCGCTGACCTCTTAGCGTGCTTCTTTGCTTGTTTATGTATTTGGGTAGTTTTCCTCCTGAATAACAAAAATCCTGTGAAATATTTAGTTCAGTTGTAATCTAGATAATGATATGCCACGATTGTCACCTTTGCATAAACTAGAGAACGTGCGGTAGTAAAAATATATTTTCAACAAAATAATTGCGTTTGCTTTTTCGAGAGAAAATTACTGTAAATGTATTAAATTTGGTTTTGTATTTTATTTAGCGCCTTCCTGAACAAAAAACCAGTTACTGATAAAATAATCACGCTTGCTTTTTCAATAAGAATTACGATCTATTTTAATAAACTTTTGGTAAGATAAAGATTATCGATTTCAGTTTCTTTATCACCAGTTTGAAATATCAATTTCCAGACAAGATATAAGAGTACCTGAAAAGTACAACAAGCAATACCACTACTGTCACAACAACGACTACTACGGCAACGACAACAATAACTACAACGATATCGACTCCAAATGAAGTTGCTTTGGGCGATACGTCACCTAAAAGAACAATGTAGGAAGGTAATTATATGCAGAACAATATATAACATTTGGGATTTAATATATTGTATCTGTGAATTGAAATTAGTATCATTAGTTTACATGGATGATGATAGAAAAATTCGAACGGCCAAAAGGAATGGTCAAAACTTGCATATTGTTGAATCTCTAACCATCAACTTTAAGCAACCCCTTAATGCTTCCATGATTTTCTTCCTTTTAGTTTTAGACTGGTTGCTACAAATAGGCAAAGTTAACATCGTATTAAACGTAATCATAATCCAAAAAACATATAAAAAATCGAGTGTAGGGCAATACGGACCTTCGACAAAAGCGAAGGCAGGATCAGGTGCCATATCGCATGGAGGAGTAAGCATCCTCTGTTATTGATACATCTGTTTTATTTCGATTTCTGGTATTCTTAGAAACTGATGAGGTACATGAAGTTATCGCATTTAGGACAGTTTAACTTGTGTTACATTTAGAATAATCGTTGCAGTGAAGGTATCTGAAATCATAAGAGAACATCCAACCTGCATTGTGCAATGAATTGTCTAATTCAATTCCTCATTACCATGTTCATTAAGATACTAGGATACCTTATGTAGCCATGGGTGTTGTGACAAATACGTTAAACTCTTAAAAAGCGGCTGATGAATTCCTCTCGCTTATTTACTTTTTTTCATGATTGAAGGCTCGCTTCTTCTCCAGTCATTTCATTTATTGCTGATTGTAGATTGTATATTTAGCGATTTACTCATTTGTTTTAAAATCTCTCTCTCTCTCTCTCTCTCTCTTCTCTCTCTCTCTCTCTCTCTCTCTCTCTCTCTCTCTCTCTCTCTCTCTCTCTCTCTTCTCTTCTCTATCTCTATCTCTCTCTCTCTCATCTCTCTCTCTCTCTCTCAGCTTACAATCTTTTAAATCTGAATAACTTAACAATTGTTCAACAAAGGAAACCCATAGGATTCGATACGCAAGAGCATACTATGCGTATGATGACTTTTTAAAGCTTAGCCAACACTACAATAAAAAAAGTTGATGCTGCAGGGTTATAAGAATCTCTTTTAAAGTCATCATTTCGCAAATTCTACGGTCGTCATAATGACCTTGTTTGCGATTACAAATTATCACTAAGTCATATGTTGACTGATTTGTTTCATACCCTTTGTTAGACTGTCATTTTCCTACTGGATTTGACTACGGGTAAACCCGTTTACTTTATTTGTCTAAGGCTCACTGCGGGTGTGACCAGTCAGCAGAGGATGCTACTCCTCCATGGCACCTGATCCTGCCTTCAATTTTGTCGAGGTCGGTGTTGCCCTACACTCGATTTTGTATATGTTTTTTTGGATTATGATTACGTTTGACACAATGTTAACATCGCCTTTTTGTATAGATAACATTAAGATGGAATTAATGAATTATTATTATACTAATTGATTATTTTTCATTGTAATTTCTTCATTTCTAGTGGTCGAAACAACACCACATGACTTTTTTATAAACAATGAATTTGATCGCGGGTAAGAATAGGTCCTCAGCATCCCCTTGCGTGTCGTAAGAGGCGACTGAATGGGGCGGTCATTCGGATGAGATCGCAAAAACCGAGGTCCCGTGTCACAGCAGGTGTGGCACGTGCCACGATAAAGATCCTCTCCTTCTCAAAGGCCCTGAGTGCCGAGCATAGGCCGAAATTTTGCAGCCCTTCACCGGCATTGGTGACGTCTCCATATGAGTGAAATATTCTCGGTGGGACGTAAAACAATAAAATAATCAATCAAATCAACAATGTTTCCTAAAATAGCATCACTTTCGTTATCCTTTCAGCTTTCCATTGTGACGTCACAATTACAGTGCTAAAATCAATATTTAGTGTTATTATTAATATACAATTATGCATGTTGATGAGGTCTATTCATGGTTTTATAGCACCAACCTTGAGTACAATATTGACCGAGAACGAAGTTCGAGGCCTATATTGTACTCAGGGTTGGTGGTATAAAATCATGAATTGACCGAAATCAACATGTTATAATTGTTTTATTATTTTTAAACAGCTTTGCTGCAATAACTATCACAATATTTAGTAATATATATCAACGCTAATTATTGATTTTAGCACTGTAATTGTGACGTCACAATGGAGAGCTGAAGGCTGCACTCTAATTGTGACGTCACAAATAGAAAACTGAAAGAATAACAAAAGTGGTGCTATTTTAGGAATACATCATGGTCAATTAACTTCTATTTTTAGGAAACATCAGGTCAATAACTTCTATTAAGGAAACATCAGGTCAATTCATTGTTTATAGAAAGTCATGTGGTGTTGTTTCGACCAAATAGAAGTTAAGAAATTACAATGAAAAATAAAATACTAAATATTGTGATAATTATTGCAGCAAAACTGTTTAAAAATAATAAACAATTATAGCATGTCCCGTTTCTCGGTCAACATTGTACTCAGGGTTGGTACTATAAAACCATGAATTGACCTCATCAACATGCTATAATTGTATACTATTAGACAACAAATACCTTCAATATTCTGTTTATCCACTGTCTCAGTATTGTTTGAATCATATGACGATGTTTCCGGGACATGTGTATATAATGTAGTGAGGTTTACATCAAACGGTAATGTTGGTTCATATAGTGTAGTGAGGGTTGTACCAATCGATAATGTTGGTCGAGTTGCTGTCGTTATACTTGCTGCCCTAGATGTTTCGACGCTGCTACTAGCAACCTGAAATATTTATATACAGAAACACAAAACGACAATGATTTGCGTGTATACTTATGGTTTTTACATGCACATGTATTGAATGTCAGTTGATATTTAACTAAAAAAACGAAGAATACATTTTCAAAGAGAGATATTTAACTGTGACTTTTCGACACCGTTAGCTCGCACCTGATTTTTCAAATAAATCTGTCGTCATCAGCAATGACATTATATGCTATTATTAGCCTATTATTCTGTATATTTATACCAATGGAGAAACTTCATACATCAGCGTCATTTATTACTATGTTTAAGATCACTGCCAAAAATAGCCCAGGCAATATTGTGGTGGATGAACAATGTTTATTCCCGCGCTAGATGAGTAGGTGTGTTGATTTGTATCAATACTACTTATCCTTTGGTTACATATAAATTAGCGAAGTAAACAATGTGATGAACGTAATCATAATAAATGTAAAGGCAAATATAACGAAAGTGATGAATATTGTAAATCCCATATAGAATACAAAACAAGACTTGGGCAAACAGGGACCACTGGCCACTCCAGAGGTGGGATCAGGTGCCTAGGAAGAGTAGACATTTCCTGTCGACCGGTCACACCTGCCATCAGCCCATAGTCTTGATCAGGTAATAATGCTGCCTTAATGGTAAATGGAGTAATCCGCAGTTAAAAACGGTCTAAAATTTGACATGAGACACATCAGACACTATTTGATTTGAATAATAGTGAAGAAATATGTGAAGATTGTCAACTTTCAAATGCAATGTCAATACATACAATAATGTTGAGTGTTCTTGAACTCATTCAAAGCGAAAATAAATCAAAAGACCTACATCTTTACAATGGTACTTTTCCATCCTTGAACAGTCTACTAATATGCATCCCTTCGTGACGGAACATTTCTGACATTTCAAGACTTTCTCATCTCTAAGAACGAATCCTGAAATTGATTGAATTGAAAATCTATCCGTTGTTTCATAAAGAATGCAGAGAAAATGCACTGTTTTTATCACGACTTTTGTGCAGCTATTTCAATTATTCAACATGTTTTTGTGTGGATGGTAAGCATATAAGAAATAAACATGTAACCCAAAGCAAACTATCAGCAACAATAATAATACAGTCAAAATTGTTTTAGCGGCCATTTGGAATAAGCGGCCACTCCAGAACAAACGCCACTCTCAATCCCCCCAATGCTTTTATATATGTATTTGTACTGGAATAAACGTTCAGATGTATAATGCGGTGAGCGACCATTCAAATCCTCGCTCAACACTTTCATGACACTAATAGGCGGCCATTTTGTCAAGAATCAGCGTAATATACGCAGCAAATTGATCTTGAATGTGACATTGATTAACACAGTGCGTTCTCAGACTTGTCAGAAGGAATTCGCGCGTTTAAAAACCGATTTATATGTCGGGATCAAACTGCTTAAACTGAATCATAACTACCGGTCAAGAAACGAAATCGAAACATCAATTTTCATTACTAAGAACCTCTTATTTATTTTTATTGTTTCATTTAATGCAGTAAAACCATATTTTGCGAAAATGAAATCTTGTTTTGACGTGAGTGTACTACAGATTTAGCTGGGACGCAGCCTTTCTAAAAACC
>CAJDSM010040620.1:30190-41703 GCA_903981925.1 Ostrea lurida
ATTGTTAGCTACCTATTTTTTATATTCTTTATGAGGCAGATTATCATTCAAGAAGCTTCTACATGAGAAGAAGAAATCTCTAGCGGTGGCCTTTTAATTCGACATTTCGATTTATACTGACGATGTTTCTCTTATTATCAAATATAAGATTTTCATTCATATGTCGATTCAATTAATCCAAACGGAGTAAAATTAAAGAACACCACAGAGTCTTTCCATGTCTGCTACGTAACTTTTGATTTTTATTTGAACATTGCGTAACGGCAAACTTAACCACTCAACTTTAAGACAAACGGGACGATTCAGCTTCTCCATCGTCCAACTTTCCATATCTATGTAGCAATATTCCACATCTGCCTGCTATGCGTTATTACATGTATGTTTTATTCAGCTTATTCCAACGCCATAAGCTTGTTCTGTATGAATCAGTTTTGTTTAATCGAGACAGGTTACTTACAAACAAGTTGTTGTTAGAGGGGTTGCAGCAGTTTTTTAAAGGCAGCATTTTGTAACTTCTATGGCGTTATAACACTTTATTTACCAGTAATGACCTTACATTTGTCAATGCTTCTGATGGTTCTATAGCCATTGTTAAAGCCGTTTTTCACACACTGAATTGACTACGATTTGCTTCGTTTAAACGATTAAGACGATGCCTCAAAGCGGGTAGTGACTCCTTCCTAGGCACCTGATCCACCTCTGGATAGTGTCCAGGGTCCAACTTTGCCCTAAACTCTTGTGTTTGTATTATATTTCTGACTATACGAGATCTGATTGACTGTTCGTTATTCTAAAATAGGTACAAATACGCTTTCAGTTGCATCATTTTACATCTTTGTTTTTAATGTTTGTGAACGCACAATTTATTTGAGGGTTATAAACATGTATAATCGTCAATTAAGATGGCCTATAATGTAATATCTTTAAAAGGTATGCCTTGTGAAGGTTAATATATGCGATTGGGAAAATATCCTAATTTAAATATAAGCATAAAAAGTAATATATAAATAAGAACATAATTGAAATAAGCATAAAAGTAATAATTAAAATATTCCATTTTAATTTTCATGTAAATTGATATTTACATAGAATGAATAATGCTCTACTAGAAAAAAATCAAACATTTTAACTGCTGCCTCCGATATTGGTTGTTGTCAATAAACTACGAACGCCACAACTATATACAAGAGTTACGACTAATACACTGATAATAAAATTGGCACATGTTGAATTGGGATAGGAAAATATGAAAGTATTTGAAATATCAAAACACTCACGAATTTTTCAGTGTTATAGAGGATATGCTGAATTCATTTATTGAAAGAAAAATCACATTAATACACTCTCGGTTCGATTTTCCACACTCTCGTATTTGAAATAGAACTAAATAACACTTACGCGAAATAGATAATACTTTTATATATATAAACAATGCTTGTTTTCTCTGAAATGAGTAAAGGATGAACAAGTATATTTTCATATAATTGTGATTAGATGATGAGCGTTCTCTGGATCCCAGATGGGGTCAGTCAATAGAAAAACTGTAAAACACCTGGTCACATCAGTACGAACTTAGCGGAATTACCAATCGGGAAATAAGATTCAAGGATGTGGTAATTAGTTCAATAAAACCGACTAGAGTAATCCAATAAAGTGGGCTCAGGCATTAGAAAAAGCAAATCTATGGTAGCTATATTCAATCATAGATAAGTTTGAATCCGAACCAAACACCAAAATATTGACATTCTGTTTTTATTGTTTACATAAACTGATAATACCATGTTGAAAACTTAAGAAGAAAATATTTATCTAGAAATACTTACATAATGTCAAAATTTTTCAAACAAAACCTATAGATTTTTATGCTATCAATACAGTCAAACCTTTTGAAGAGGCCAATATAGGGAAAGATTATGAAAGTGATCACTTACATGTAAGACAGGTGGTCCTCTTAACTCCAGTTTGACTCTGATACATGTATATGAACAAGTTACATAGCCGTATTATATTTCACAGAAGATAACTAAGATGAATTTCATAAACATATGCACATCTCTAATGATCCAATGTAGAAATAAACATGTTTACTACATGTTTCACTTGACTAAAAGAAAGAAATTCATTAGGCCCACATCCTATTTGATCGTTTCCTTTTCACTAAAAAGATCAATTGTTTTTAGTTTGTTTTTGTAATGTGTCATCGCCGTTTTCCTTTCTGAGATTCAACATTAACTGAAAGATCAAAATTTAATTATGCCTGCCCACCGAAATCTGCAGAAACACATATAACCTTTCAGGATTCTTGCTAGAATTTTAAAAAGCTTGACCCAGGCTTCAAAGAACCATAAAACTGAGAATAGACTTAAGTCTAATTATGATTACTTATATCTTAAATTTATACACATGTAGACAGATGTGGAAAAATACTACATATTTTTATAAACAGAAATCAAATGCAAACAAATACTATAAATTTTTAATTGTTTCATGAAAATTATTTCAAAAGTTAGCTGGATCTTGAATTATATAACTTAAGTCATTCTCAGTTTATGGTCTTAGGCCAGGACTCGTGGGTTTTTAGAGAAGGCTGCGTCCCAGCTAAACTTGTAGTACACTACGTCAAACAAGATTTCATTTTTCGCAAAAATATGGTTAATTAACTGCATTAAATGAAACAAAAAAATTAAAATAGAGGTTCTAGTAAATGAAAAATTGATTGTTTCGATATTCGTTTCCTTGACCGGTAGTTATGATTAGTTTAAGCAGTTTGATCTCCGACCATATAAAATCGGTTTTTAAACGCCGAATATCCTTCTGGACAAGTCTGAGAACGCACTGTGTTAATCAATGTCACATTCAAGATCAATTTGCTGCGATATATTACCGCTGATTCTGACAAAATGGCCGACCTATTAGTGTCATGAAAGTGTTGAGCGAGGATTATGAATGGTCGCTCACCGCATATATACAGCTCTGAACGTTTATTCAGTACAAATACATATTAATAAAGCAATTGGGGGGATTGAGAGGTGGCGTTTGTTTCTGGAGTGGCCGCTTATTCAAATGGCCGCTAAAACCCAATGTTTGACTGTATTATTATTGTTCGCTGATTAGTTTGCTTGGAGTACATGTTTATTCCTATAAATGCTTACCATATCCACACAAAAAACATAGGTTGAATTAATTCGAATATAGCTGCACAAAAGTCGTGATAAAAACAGTTGCATTTTCCTCCTGCATTCTTTATAAACAAGCAAGGATAGATTTTCAATGTCAATCAAATTCAGGATTCGTTCTTAGAGATGAGAAAGCTCCCTTGAATGTACAGAAATGCTTCCGTCACGAAAAGGGATGCCCATAATTAGATAGGACTGTTCAAGGAGGAAAATACCATATTGTAAAGATGTAGGTCTTTATTAGATTTATTTTCGCTTTGAATGAGTTCAAAGAACATCAACATAATATTGGTAAGTGTATTGACATTGCAATTTTGAAAAGTGACATCTTCCACATCTATTCTTCACTATATTCAAATCAGAATAGGTTTCTGAATTGTCTCATGTCAATTTTAGTTCCGTTTTTAAACTGCGGATATCCATTATCCATTAACGCAAGCATTATTAACCTGATCAGACTATGGGCTTGATGCAGGTGTGGGACCCGGTCCGACAGGAAATGTCTATCTCTTCCTAGGCACCGATCCCACCTCTGGAGTGGCCAGTGGTCCCTGTTTGCCACAGTCTTGTTTTTGTATTCTATATTGGGATTTAACAATATTCATCACTTATCCGTTATATTTGCCTTTACATTTATTATGATTACGTTCATCACATTAGTATTTCTTCGCTAATTTATATTGTAACCAAAGGGATACAGTAGTCATTGATACAAATACACACACCTACTACATCTAGCGCGGAATAAAAACATTTGTTCATACCACTCACAATATTGCCTGGGCACTATTTTTGGCAGTGATCTTAAACAATAAGAATAAATGACGCTGATGTATGAAGTTTCTCCATGGATATAATAATATACAGAACTATAGGCTAATAATAGCATATAATGTTCATTGCTGATGACGACAGATTAATATTGAAAAAATCAGGTCGAGCTAACGGTGTCGAAAAGTCACAGTTAAATATCTTCCCTCTTTGAAAAATGTTATTCTTCGTTTTTTATGTTTAATATCAACTGGACATTCATACATGTGCATGTAAAAACCATAAAGTATACACGCCAAATCATTGTCGTCCTTGTGCTTTCCTGTTATATATAAAATATTTCAGGTTGCTAGGTAGCAGCGTCGAAACATCTAGGGCAGCAAGATAACGAACAGCAACTCGACCAACATTAGTCGATTGGTTACACCCTCACTACACTATATGAACCAACATTACCTTTGATGTAAAACCTCACTCATTTATATTACAACATGTCCGGAAAACATCGTCATATGAATTCAAACAATACTGAGACCAGTGGATAAACCAAATATTGAAAGGGTATATTGTCTGTCTAATAAGTATAACAATTATCAAGCATGTTGATGAGGTCCAATCATGGTTTTTATCAGTACCAACCCTGAAGTAACAATTGACCGAGAAACGGGACATGCTATAATTGTTTATTTATTATTTTTAAACAAGTTTTGCTGCAATAATTATCCACAAAATATTTAGTTATTATTAATTTTTCATTGTAATTTCTTAACTTCTATTTGGTCGAAACAACACCAATGACTTTCTATAACCACAATGAATTGACCTGGATGTTTCCTAATAGAAGTTATTGAACCTGATGTTTCCTAAAAATTAGAAGTTAAATTGACCTGATGTATTCCTAAAATAAGCACCACTTTTGTTATTCTTTCAGTTTCTATTTTGTGACGTTCACAAATTAGAGTGCTAGCCTTCAGCTCTCCATTGTGACGACACAATTACAGTGCTAAAATCAATAATTAGCGTTGATACTATTATACTAAATATTGTGAATAGTATATATGCAGCCAAACTGTTTAACCAGATAATAAAACAATTATAACATGTTGATATTCGGTCAATCATGATTTTATACCAACCAACCCTCGAGTACAATTATAGGCCTCTGAACTTCGTTCTCGGGTCAATAATTAGTACTCAAGGTTGGTGCTATAAAACCATGAAATAGACCTCATCAACATGCCATAATTGTGATATTTAATAATAAGCCGAAACTATTGATTTTAGCACTGTAATTGTGAGTCACAAATGGAAAGCTGGAAAGGATAACAAAGGATGCTATTGTTAGGAAACATTGATTTGAATTGAATTGATTATTTATTGTTTTACGTACCCACCGAGAAATATTTCACTCATATGGAGACGTCACAAATGCCGGTGAATGGCTGCAAAATTTCGGCCTTAATGCTCGGACACTCAGGCCTTTTGAGAAGGGAGGGATCTTTATCAGTGGCAGACGTGCCACACCTGCTTGTGACACGGGGACCTCGGTTTTTGCGCATCTTCATCGAATGACCGCCCCATTCAGTCGCCTCTTACGACACGCAAGGGATGCTGAGGACCTATTTCTTACCCGCGATCAAAATTTCATTTTTATTAAAAAAGCATGTGTGTTTGTTTTCGACCACTAGAAATGAAGAATTACAGATTGAAAAATATATCAATTACGATATAATAATAAATTATTAATTCCATCTTATTTATCATACCAAAAAGAGCGATATTTAACATTGGTGTCAAACGTAATCATAATCCAAAAAAACATATACAAAATCAGAATGTAGGCAACACCGACCTCGACAAAATTGGAAGGCAGGTCAGGGCTATGGAGGAGTAGCACCTCTGCTGACTGGTCAACACCCGCAAAGTGAGCCTTAGACAAGAAATAAAGTAAACGGGTTTACCCGAGTCAAATCCAGATAAGGAAATTGAACAGTCTAACAAAGGGTATGAAACAAATCAGTCAACATAATGACTTGTGATTAATTTGTAAATCGCAAAACAAGGTCATTATGACGACCGTAGGATTTGCGAAATGATGACTTATAAAAGAGGATTCTTATAACCCTGCGCATCAACTTTTTAAATTATGTTAGTGGTTGGCTAAGCATTTAAAAAGTCATCATACGCATAGTATGCTCCTTGCGTATCGAATCCTATGGTTTCCTTTATGTTGAAAATTGTTAGAGTTATTAGATTTAAAAGATTGTAAGCTCGAGAGAGAGAGAGAGAGTATGATGAGAAGAGAGATAGAGATAGAGAGAGATAGAAGAGAGAGAGAGAGAAAGAGAGAAGAGAGAGAGAGAGAGAGAGAGAAGAGAGAGGAGAGAGAGATGAGAGATGAGAGAGAGAGAGAAGAGAAGAGAGAGAGAAGATTTTAAAACAAAATGAGTAAATCGCTAAATTATACAATCTACAATCAGCAATAAATGAAATGATGGAGAAGAAGCGAGCTTCATACATGAAAAGAAGTAAATATAGCGAGAGGAAATTACATACAGGCCGCTTTTTAAGAGTTATTAACGTATTTAAGTACAAACACCCATGGCTACATAAGTATCTAGTATCTAATTGAACATGGTAAATGATGGAATTTGAATTGACAATTCATTGCACAATGCAGGTTGGATGTTTCTTTATGATTTCAGATACCTTCACTGCAAACGATTATTCTATAATGTAACACAAGTTAAAACTGTCCTAAATCGCAAGATAAAACTTCCATGTACCTCATCAGTTTCTAAGAACTACCAGAAATATCGAAATTAAAAGAGTATTTCAATTAACAGAGGATGCTTACCTCCTCCCAATGCCGAATATGGCACCTGATCCTGCCTTCGCTTTTGCTCGAAGGTCCGTATTGCCCTACACTCGATTTTTTATATGTTTTTGGATATGATTACGTTTAAATACGATGGTTAACTTTGACCTATTTGTTAGCAAGACCAGTCTAAACTAAAAGGGAAGAAAATCATGAAAGCATTAAGGGGTTGCTTAAAGCTGATGGTTAGAGATTCAAACAACAATATGCAAGTTTTGACCATTCCTTTGTAAATGGCACCGTCGAATTTTTCATTCATCATCCATGTAACTAATGATACTAATTTCAAATTAACAGATAAATATATTACAATCCCAAATGTTATATTATTGTTCTGCATATAATTACCTTCGCTACATCTGTTCTTTTAGGTGACGTATCGCACCAAGCAAACTTCATTTTGGAGTCGGATATCGTTGTTAGTTATATGTTTGCAGTATGCCCTGTAGTAGTCGTTGTATGTGACAAGTAGTGGTATGCTATGTTTGTACTTTATCAGGTACTCTAATATCTTGTCTGGAAATTGATATTTTCAAACTGGTGAATAAAGAAACTGAAATCGATAATCTATATATACTTACCAAAGTTTATTTAAAAAAGATCGTAATTCTTTATTGAAAAAGTCAAGGCGTGATTATTTTATCAGTAACTGGTTATTTTTGTTCAGGAAGGCGCTAAGAAAAATGTGAATTTTTATTTTTATAGGGGCTTGAATCAATATATACATATATAATTTTGATATCAGTAAAGCAAAAATATACATATGACTTTAAGTTATTTATTACAAAGGTGCCTTTTCTCTGGCAAATATTGCAGTGTGTTAACTTACATTGATGACCGTGAAGATGTTTGGAATCCGCTCCACATTGCTTTCCCTCACATGCAATGCTTCGTTCTGAAGTTACAAGTTCAGATAGAGTACCTGTAAAAGTGACACAGTGAAAAAATAAAAGAAAAATAAGCCATAAACTCTCAGTGCAATATAGTATCCCAAGGCGGGTGTCACCGGTCAGCAGCAGATCCTGCCTTGGCTTTGTCGGAGGTCTGTATTGCCCTGCACTCGATTATATGTATACATGTATATATGTTTGGGAGTATGATTACGTTTAACACATTGTTTATTTCGCCAATTTATATAAAAGGTATATTTCTAAGACAAGCAGACATAATTCTTGATTGTGCAGTGTTGCAATCATCTTGCATGATGATACTCTGATGGCGTATGGGTGGTACGGATCTAGCACAAATGAAAGAAAATCAAACCGAGAGAAGGTCACCTGTTCAGAGCATATGTTGTGCATCAGCACCAGTATGTATGGATTGCATGTAATTTAGGCTCATAATTTATTAAATACACCAATATGAATACAAGTATTGAAATAAAATAGAAACATGATTCCTCATCAGTCTTCAATAATCTGATTTTAATTCACACCCCTACACATATGTTTTAGAACCATAAAAGATTGTTCTCTGCCACCTTCCAAAGAACACGCATTATAGTAATGTTACACTAATGTTAATTAACATTTCAATCTACGCATAGGCCTAAACGGTAATTTCACTTATCTTTTGCTTGAGTCTACCAAATAAGTAATACACTCACCATATTAGTATCTAGAAATGATTTTCTAATTAAATTTTTGAAAAATTTGTTTCTTTTCGAGTTAGAACGTTGGATCACCAGCCAACTAAACTTACCTGATAAATACAAGTTGAAGACTGTTGGTCCACCACATTTATTGAATGGAAACTCGTTCGAGTGTGTAGTGCAATGATAGATACAAAACTCAACACGCAAGGGCAATGCATGGGATAGGCCATCTATACACACACAGGTAACTCTCTGTGAATAAGATGTGGTTAATTAATTATACCGTCATTCGTTTGCTGTAAATTGAACAACAATTCAACTGGTAGTATGCAATCTGCACAACAGTTTCAAAAACTTATATATTGATCGAACTTTGCTTCGCCAGATCTCCAAAGTGATACATATGATACAGATGCTTGAATATCTTTTAAATCTTCCTGAATTAAAAATCGTTAGTATTTACATAATTGTAATCAATGTTAATGCAAGAATACCTGAATACCAAATGTAGATATATTTTTTGCTGAACAAAATGATTGACACTCTCCCAGTGAACTAACTGTAGTTGTCTGCGCCATTCTGGTTGGAATGCTCACATTGTAACACCCTTAGATATATATAATAAAATGTGTAGATGGAATCCCTCTTGCAATGCAAGTAAAATCACAAATAAACACATAGGAAAATGCATTAAGGAAAACACAAAAAGTAATACCGGGGACTGAAGACGAACTGTGTATTTATGAAAGAGAACCCTATGCCACTCAACATGAATCAACAATGTTAGGAAGATATTGTTGTATCCCCTTGAGCATGAAACAAGATCATTTATCAAAATTCTTTCGAAAATAAAAAAAAATGTATAAAACTATGTAGTAATATACCACTATCACCTGCTTATGGTGTGTATATCTCCCAGATGATTCGATACGCAAGAGCATGCTATGCGTATGAGGATTTTTCAAAGCGAGGCTAACTACTAACACAAAAGTTGAAGCTGCAGGGTTATAACGAATCTCGTTTAAAGTCATCATTTCGCAAATTCTACGGTCGCTATAATGACCTTGTTTGCGATTACAAAGTATCACTAAGTCATATGTTGACTGATTTGTTTCATACCCTTTGTTAGACTGTCATTTTCCTGCTAGATTTGACTACGGGTAATCCCGTTTACTTTATTTCGACTAAGGGCTCACGGCGGGTGTGACCGGTCGGCAGAGGATGCTTACTCCTCCATGGCACCTAATCCTGCCTTCGCTATACAGTAGATGCTTACTCATCATAGGCAATTAACCTCACTTCTGATATATCCAATAATTTGTAACTTTTAAACTGATCCCATTTCTGGTTTCAATGAGCTACAGTACAAAAAAATACATAGCTAGTACGAGGCACAATAAGTCTAACATTCATCGACAATACCTGATTTTGGCTTCGTTTTTTTAGATCAATCAGGAGAAAGTCACAAGCTTGACAGAAAAATGCATCGGACGAAGTTTTTAACGTTAAACACTACATCGATCACTTTTATAAAGTTTTACTTTCATGTTTCGGATTTCCAACATTTCGGTTTGAGCATCACTGACGAGACATAATTTGTCGAAATGCGCATCTGGTGCATAAAAATTGGTACCGTATATGATTTATATTTTTACAAATGACAGGCAAATACTCGCATAAACATGAACTCATTTTATAAACAACAATGGGAAAATCACATTTTTGTTGTCCAAACATACCGGGTTTACAATAGATCGTCTTTTGAAGTCATTTTCTAATCTTTATGAAATGAGTTCATGTTTATGTGAATATGTGCCTGTGATTTATACAAGTCTATGTTAGAAACTTCTTCCGATGTAGCATTTCATCAACATTGTGTCTTTCTCCTGAACGATCTCAAAGACGAAGCCAAAATCAGGTATCGCCAATAAATGTTACAATCAATAGATTTATTGTGCTTCGTACCAGCTATGTATTTTTTCATATTGTAGCTCATTTGAAAGAAATGAGATGTTATTTTTCCCAGTATCTGCTTCTCTCGTGTAAAATGCCGTGAATGTGGTGTTACAATTACTGGAATATGACGTTACAACCGATTCGCGGCGTTATTGATTACCCTCGGTGATGTAGTAATGTACATGTACCACTATCACCTGCTTATTGTGTGTATACTGTAAAGGGCTTTAATTTTTCGTTCGGCTAAAATTTCGCAATTTTTATCTTTTAACATTTCGCGATGATTTAGATTTCGCGGATAGTAAATATTATAAGCTGGAATCATATACCCAAATACACTGAACAGCACTTTGTATTAGTTTTATTTTCGCGATAGTTGACATAATCGCGAATATAGCGAACATAAAACCCACGCAAACATGTCCCCCTTTACAGTATATCCCAGTTGACTAGATACGCAAGAGCATGCTATGCATATAAGGACTTTTTAAAGCTTAGCCAACTACTAACAAAAAAGTTGGATGTTGCAAGTTTTAACGAATCTCGTTTAAAAACGTCACTCATTTTCGCAAACTTCAACGGTTCGCTATAATGACCTTGATTGCGATTCACAAATTATCACTAAATCATATGTTACAGTTACCACGCCAACGTTATTCTTTGACATGATACACCGATGAACACGATACCACGCACGATGGATAGGATTCACGCACCGATACTGACTAGGATAACACGCACGATACGATAGGATAAACGCAAAACCTGAAAAACGAAAAACTTGATAATAACACGATGTTCACGATAGACCTGATAAACGCAAAACACAGATAAAACGATTCTTTCACGATAAACGGAAAACCTGATACGAAATGTTTGTTACACTTAGAAGGCAATTTAGATCGGAACGAAATTTGTATTACGACAACAAAAATTGCACATTCTTTTATGTTGAAAATTAACAGTTCAGACGATATTCAAATATCCTTACACTATACATAGTATATAACACTAGAAACTTTCTAATGAAAGGAATGCTGATACTTGTATTGTGCAAACTTTTCGTAATAATTTGACAAGTAATCAAGAAATTTTTTCTTAAAGTTCCAACTCGAAGTTTAAAATAGATAATGAGACA
>CAJDSM010040622.1:0-16082 GCA_903981925.1 Ostrea lurida
ATAAAAAGTGTAAATACCCAAGTTAGTAAATTAATTTATTGTAAAAACAAATTGTTATCATATTACTGAGATAAAACATACAAAAGGAAACTAATATTGCTCATTACTACATATATACATTGTATCAGTGTCAACATAAAGCCATGCTCTGTTACAGTAGCTGCTGTACTCTACTTTATATCAATATGTATGTATGTAAGAGCAGATAGAAATATCACCACTATTTAATGATACTACTATAAAAAGTGCATCCAATGTCAGATCTAAGCTCAGAACACACAGATGAGATTTGCATATATTTTTAAAAGAATGGTTAGTCAGGACTCATTAGCTCTCTCTCCCTCTCATGCACGCACACAAACACACACACGTATAGTTTCCAAGTGTCAAATTTTCTTTATATACATGTTTACATATGTTAGGTGCAGTATCCTAAACAGAAATAACATTAGGCAGAAATTAATTAATATATTAATTAATTTGGAAGATAGGATTGGTTTATGCAGTATGGTGTGCTTTGTATTAAATTTTAAAAGATAACACTTATTCTATTTAATGTTGGGCTTAGAAATAAGTAAAACTGATGCAAACATCCTCACAACTTAACACTGTCCACAATCCATAAACGTTAATGTAAACAAATATACTCATACATGTACATGTATACTTCCATACTGCAGTAACTCCTACTCATACAAATTCATAACAGGGGTGGAATGTTTCTCTTGTCTAAACTCACAGTCATAACATTTATTCAGTATCTATATACTGTCATAGGCTGAGGGTTCCCGTCTACAACAGCTAAAGGTAAACAAAATTCCATCCTGAAATTCAAAGAAAAAGGTCAGTTGTTATTTGCACATCATATTATTTACGTGGTAAACTCATGCATGAATTGGTTCATATGAAACTTCATGCCTATCTGGGGCAAACAATTACATTTAAAATGCAATAATTCCAATGTCCTTTATTACGATATGTATTTGATTGGATAAAATTAAATCGAAACGAAGCAATTTACACATACAACAATAAATCCGAAGACGGACGTCACAATACGCGCATGAAAAACCAACAACGTAATGCACGGAACTATCAGATTTTTAACAATTGTTCATACAGTGAACAAATTGGAATTAATAAGCAATTAAACATTTTTCTTTTTATCTGACAAGAAACTTATCGATTGTAAACTCTGGACATTTTACTCACAAACTTAACATAAAAGTGCTACACTTCTGATTAGTTTTGTGACGTAAAATGTCCAGCAGTTAACACTCGGAACAATTCTTCAAAGAAATGTTACCTAATAATTCCATGTGGGTAATGTCAATCGCCTAAATCCCTCCCCTTTTTCAAAATAACCATAATTATATCAAGAAAACAGTAAACTATGTATGGAACACAGATTTTCATCACAGAATTAATTTTTCTCTGTTTGAAATCACCAATTACTCTTTGCAAATGAATGTAGAATGAAAAGTAAGCACAGCACAAGGAACGGAAGGTCCAACCCAGAACTGGAAGTGGGGACGAAGTTCCTGCCCTTTTGTATCCCCTCACCGAAGGTTACAAGTACAGCACATATTACAGTAGAACTGAATACTGACACGAAAATCTGTCGAGTAATATAGAACTGACAAGATTGTAGTTAATGTATATAAATGGTGTACTATATACTGACAAGACGTGTTACATGATATAAAATAGGTACTTGATACTGACAAATATGTGTCTACACATATAAATCGTTCTTAACTGACAAGATTGTAGGTTACCACGATATAAATACGTGGACTTATACTGACAAAGATTGATTGTAATTACATGATATAAATAGTGTACTTATAACTATAAATTTATTAATGATCAAATAGTGGACTATATACAAGATTGTATTACATGATATAAATAGTGGTACTATATACAAACAAAAGAAGTGGTTCTACATACTATAATAGTGTACTTATACTGACAAATTGTGTTATATTTGACTATAAATAGTTACTTATACTGAACAAGAATATTAAATAGTGTAATTTATACTACAAGGATTTGTTAATGATATAACATTAGTTACTATATACTGACAAAATGTGTTACATGATATAAATGTGTACTTATACTGACAAAGATTGTATTACATGATATAAAATAGTTACTATACTGACAAGATATGAATAGTGTACTTATACTGACAGATATAAATAGTGTACGTATACTGACAAAAATGTGTACATATATAAATAGTGTACTCTATACTGGACAAAGACTGTTTACATGTATATAAATGTGTACTTATACTGCAAGATTGTGTTACATGTATACACTAGTTACTACTACAAGGATTTGTGTTACATGATATAAATAGTTGTACTTATACGGGCAAGGATTGTGTTACATTGATATAATAGTGTACTTTACTGGACAAGATTGATGTTACATTGAATAAAAGTGTACTTATACTGACAAGATTGTGTTACATGATAATAAATAGTTGTACATTATACTGACAAGGATTAGTGACATTGATATAATAGTGTACTATACTGACAAAGGATTGGTTACACGATATAAATAGTTACTATACTGACAAAATGTGTCACATATTAAATGTGTACTATATAGACAAGATATGTTATTACATGATAAAATGTGTATTATATGACAAGTATGTTACATGATATAAATAGATGTACTGAATTACGGACAAGGATTTGTACATGAATAAATAGTGTACTTATACTGACAAGGATTGTGTTCCATGATATAATTAGTGTACTGTATACTGACAAGAATTTGTTACACGACTATAAATAGTGTACTTATAATGACAAGACTGTTATATAAAATAGTGTACTTATACATGACAAAGATATGTGTTAACATGATATAAATATGTAACTTATACTGACAAAGACTGTGTTACAACTGTAATAAATATAGATTCTTATACTAGACAAAGATTGTGTTACATGATATAAATAGTTGACTTTATATGAAAGAGATAATTGTATTAAAATGCCATGACATGTATATCTAGTATAAATGTGACTTATCACAAACAAGATATGTGTATACATATATAAATGTACTTGATACTGCAAAGAGTTGTGGTAATGATATTAAATAGTGTTACTGTATACTGACAATGTGAATATCATAAATAGTGTACTTATACTGAACAAGGATTGTGTCTACAATGATATAAAAGCTAGTACTTATACTGACAAGAGATGTGTACATATATAGTAATAGTGACTATATACTACAAAGATATGTATGTACATGAATTATCAATGTGTACTATACTGACAAAATAGAGGTAGTGCTATATAAGCTGACAAGATAAATAGTGTACTGTTACTGATCAAAGAATGTTCACATGTAATAAATAGTGTTACTTATACTGACAAAGATTGTTAAGTGATTAATAGATACTTATCTACAGAAGATTTGTTACAATGATAATAATAGATGTACTTATACTGAAAGGAATGCGTTACATGATATAAATAGAGTAGCTATACTTGACAAGGATTGTGTTACATGACCAATAGGCTATATGCAAAAATGTATTACTGATATACATGTGACTACACAAGGATTGTGTTACATCGAATAAATGTGTACTACTATACTGACAAGATTTGTTACACGATATAAATATGTACTGATACTGACAAAGTAGTGTTCACATAATAGTGTACTTATTAGAAAAGATGAATGTAAATGTTATATAAATAGATGTTAACTTATACTGACAAGGATTATGTTACAATGATATAAATAGATGTACGTTATATGACAAGGAATTTGTATTACCATGAATAAATAGTGTACTCTATAACTGACAAGGATTGTTTAATTATACTGACAAATTTAATGATATACAATAGTGTACTAATCGGACAGATGCGTTACAGATATAAATAGTGCCTTTATACAATGATAAATAGTGTACTAATACTGACAAGATTGGTTAATAGATAAAAATAGTGTACTATCTACTGACAAAGATGTGTACAATAAAGTAGTTACATGCAAGTTACTATACATAGTTTACTAATACATGACATAGAACTGTGTTACATGATATAATAAGTGGACTTATACTGCACAAAGATTGTTTACATGATAATTAAATTAGTTACTGCTATACTGCACACAGAATGTGCTTACATGATATATAAAAGTGTGTACTTAATACTGACAAGATATGTGTGTTACATGATATAAATATGTACTTATACTGACAAAGATTGACTGATTGGTACAATGGAAGAGTCATGAATAAATACTATATACTGACAGGGTTATGTTAATTGATATAAATAGTGTACTTATACTGACAAAGATTGGTTGTTAACACTGATATAAATAGTGTACTATATAACGAAAATGTGTCAATGATAATAAATAGTGTCTTATACTGACAAGGATTGTTTACTTTGATAATAATGATGTACTTATTACTGACAAGGATATATGTTACATGATAGAATAGATGTACTTATATGACAAGGATTGTTACATTGAATATAATTAGGTCGGTACTTATACTGACACAGTGCTGTTACATGATATAAATAGTTGATAGGTATATGCAAGGATTATGTTACATATATAAAGTTAACTAATATCTGCACAATGTCAGGATAAATAGTGTTTATGACAAACGAATTCATGAATAAGTGTACTTTATAGACTGACAAGAATTATGTACATGATAAAATAGTGTACTAAGTATACTGACACAGTTAGTTTACATGATAAATAGTTTACTATACTGACAAGGAATTGTGTTACATGATATAAATAGATTACTTTTATCTGAAAAGGATTGGTTACATGATATAAATTAGTTCATACTGATACTGACAAGGATTGTTGTTAACATGATATAAATAGTGATCTAAGAATGTGTACATGATGACACAAGGTATAATGAAAGTGCCAGTACTATAGTACTTTATGACAAAGATGTGTTAATGATATAAAGATATGTACCTTATACTGACAAGGATTGTTATACATGATTATAAATAGGTGTACTATATACTGACAACAGATTGATGTTACATGAATATAAAATATGTGCATTTACTGACAAGAATGTGTTTACATGATATAAATAGCTGTACTTATAACTGACAAGATTGTTTGTACTGATATAAATGTGTATGTACTGACAAGATTTGTTACATTGTATAAATAGTGACTTATATGGACAAGATTTGTTACTGGAATATAAATATGTTTACTTATACATGACAAGGATTGTTTACATGATATAAATTAGTGACTTATTACTGTCAAGGATTGTTTACAATGACTTATAAATAGTGTACTTATGACGTGTAAATGATATAAATAGTGTACTTATACGACAAGACATGTAGTTACATGAATAAATGAGTACTATACTACAAGGATTTGTTACATGAATATAAATAGTGTACTATACTGACAAGGATTGTTTAATGTATAAACCTGTGTATATACAGATATATAGTGTACTATATCTGACAAGGAATTGTGTACACGTTGAAAAGGTAGTGGACTTTACTGACAATTGATACTAATAAATAGTGTACTGATATACTGACAAGATGTGTTACATGTATAATATATATACCAGGATGTGTCTAATTAATGTGATTCTATACTGACAAGATATATGGTTACTATGATATAAATAGTGTACTATATACTGACCAAAAAAAAAAAGAAGGTAAAAAAATCGCATTATTAAATGATATAAATGGTTGTACTATATACTGACAAAGATTTATGTTACATCATATAAATAGTGTACTTATACTGCAAGGAATGTGTTACATGAATAAATATAGTATTATACTGACAAGGATGTGTTACATGATATAAATAGATGTACTTTGACTGACAAGATTGTTGTTACATGATATAAAATAGTGTACTATATACTGACAAGGTGTGTTACAATGATATAAATAGTGGACTTAATGACGATTGAATATATAAATAGTTACTCATACTGACAAGATGGACATGATAAATGGCTTTGACAGACTATAAATAGTGTACTTTACTGACAAAGATGTGTTACCATGATATAAACTAGTGTACTCATATACTGACAAGGATGTTTTAAATGATAATAAATAAGTGGTACTTATACTGAACAAGTATTATACAATATAAGAGTGTACTTATACTGACAAGAATTAGTTACATTGATTAAATAGTGTTTATATATGACCAAGGATTTTTACAGATATCAAATAGTGACTATATACTGACAAGGATTTGTTGTTATTAGTTGACTGATGAAGATAAATAGTGCACTTTAGACTGACAGATACTGTACATGTGAAATTGTTATATGACAAGATATAATAGGTACTTATACTGACAAAGAATTGTTACATTGGATATAAATAGTGTACTATATAGAGCAAGATTATTGTTTACATGATATAAATAGTGAACTTATACTGACAAAACTGTGTACATGCATATAAAATGACTGTACTAGGTCATGATACTGATCATTAATATGTAAGTTAACATAATATAAATAGTGACTATTACTGACAAGGATTGTGTTACATGATATACAATAGTGGATATATACGAACAAGGATGTGTTACATGAATGATAAATAGTGACTTATACTGACAAGGATTGTTGTTTACTAGATATAAACAGTTGTATCTATACTGACAAGGATGTGTTCTCGATTACTATACTTACTGCATGAAAGTGTACCTATTTACTGACAAAGAATGTATTACATGAATAAATATGACTTATACTACAGATATAGTGTATACTATTACAAGTGACTGTAAAAGTGACTTATAGTATTACATGAATATATAATAGTGTACTATACTGACAAGATATATGGTACATGATTTAAAATAGCATGTACTTATACTGACAAGATTATGATTACATGATATAAATAGTGGCTTATATGACAAGGATGTTTTACATGAATAATAGTGTACTATACGAAAGGCTATAGAAATGAGTGTAATTATCAGTTCTACTTATTCCTTCTTTTTTTTCTTCAGGATTTGTTCCTTCTTTTTTCTCCTGTATTTCTAGGTCATTTATTTTTTTTTTTTTCTACAGTTGTGTTATTTCCACCTGATATAAATTGTACCTATTTTGTTTCAAATTCTTCTTTAAATATTTTTTTTCGCCTGTACGGCTAAGACACAGACCTTTGTGCTTAATTTCCTTTTTTTCTGCATTATGACTTTCGCTTATTTTACATTGATTGTGTTCACGTATTGATACTTTAATTTTACTCTTTTATTTTTTATTGTCTATTATCCAGATATTATTACTGTATTTCTTTTTCTGGACAAGCTGATGCATACATGAGTACTATGTGCTAATATCAAAGAGAAGTGTTACATGATAAAAAGTTACTAAATATACTTGACAAGGTTTCGCTACAATTATTCTCTATAATCAATGTCTAATAAAATAGCTTCTTTCTAAGATTGTATTACATGTAATTAGTCGTCAACAGGATTATTAACATGTTAATAGTACTGTATACTGACCAAACACTTGTTACAGTATAAATAGTAGCACTATTTACTATCAATGTATACAATCATAATATGCTTATCTCAAGCAGATACATGATAACATTGGATTATACACATAAAGAATTTTCATATACTCTACGACTTATTCTATTTCCCGATGTAAACAATGCTTCTGCAGACACAGGACAGAGTTATTTACCTCAAGTCATGTAAACACAGAATCGCTTGTTCAAGTTAAGGAGACCACATCTTACATGTCAACTTCCTAGTACTATATATTCATGTGAGACTTGTGTAATCTATATATCATGTATACACATTCCTTGTTGGCATGTAAGTCCACTATTTATATCATGTAATACAATCCTTGTCTAGTATAACGTATACACTAATTTATATTCATGTAATACAATCGCTGTTGTCAGTAAGTACACATTTATATCATGTAACTCACATCTTTGTCATGATATAGTTACACTATTTATATCATGTAATACAATCTTTGTCGTATAGATACAGCTACTTATATATCCATAACACAATCTTTGTCAGTATAAGTACCACATATATTATATGCTACCAAGTACACATCTGTCAGTACTAAGTATACCTATTTATATCATGTAACACATCCTTGTCAGATATAACTATTTACAGTAAATTACGTTGTATTCATATCAATGTAATACCCACATCCTGTCGCATATAAGTCATATATATCATGTCATATGACTAATCTTGTCCAGTAGCTAAGTACACATACTGATTCGAGTAGTACACTAATACCTTGTCAGTATACAGTACACTTATATCATGATATAACAAATCCTGTAGTATAAGTACACTATTTATATCATGTAACACATTCTTGTCAGCTATTAAGGTACACTATTCATCATAACACTTGTGTCATACGATACATCTACTATCTTAACACCTTGTATATAATCACTTATACATATAATCTGTTGCAGTATAAGTACACTTATTAATATCATAATCTTGTCAGTTAAGTAACCACATTTGTATTCAGTGTACAACACATCCTTTCAGTATAATACACTTATTTTATCGTAACATAATCCTTTGCAGTATAAGTCTACAATTTATCAGTACATAATCACCCAACGCAACATGTCAGTTTAAGTAATCACTATTATATCATGTAACACTATCTTGTCAGTATAAGTACACTATTACTAGTAATATTCTATATCGTAACACATTCTCTGTCAGTATAAGTACACTTATTCTAGTTAGTCACTATTATCATTGTAAATCAGTACCCATCCTTGTCAGATATAAGTACACTATTTTATATCAATGTAACACTAATCTTGTCAGTATAAGTTACACCTATTTAATCATGTAAAACCAATCTCTTGTCAGATATAAGTACACTATTTATATGTCAGCATAAGTCCACTATTCCTTGTATAAATTGTCAATTATATCATTACACAATTTGTATAAGTCTCTATTTATCAGTATATACTCAGTTACAATACATATTTATCATGTTAACATAATCCTTTGTCAGATGAAAGTACACTATTATATCAGACACATTTGAAAAGTAATTTTTTATTTTTGTCAGATATAAGGTCACTATTTATATCATGTAACCACATTCTTTGTCAGGCTCATAAGATCACTATTATATCTTGTCAGAGTCATTTATAGTCCACATTTGTCATATCATATATACTGTACTAATCCCTTCAGCGTATAGTTAACTATTTAATCATGTAAACCATCCTTTGTCAGCTTAATACACGTATTATTATCATGAACATCTACGTATAGTACCATATTTATATCATGTCACAATCTTCAGTAATACACTTTTTTAGTGTACCACTTCAGCTATAAGTACCACTATTCTATATCCATGTAACACAATCCTTGTCAGTATCAGTACCTATTATATTCATGTAACAACATCCTTGTCGTAATTCAACCATGAACACTTAAGTCGTATACACGTCACTGTTATATAGCTGTAAACACCAAATCCTTGTCAGAATAAGTAACACTATTTATATCATGAATAACTACAATCCTTTGTCAGTATAATTAACCATTATTTCATATATACATACACATATCCATGTCACTACTAAGTACACATTGCTCAGTAATTCCTTTCACTAAGTACACTATTATAGTCATTAACAACAATCTTTTCCGTAATGTTTATTACAGTAAGACTACTATTATATCATGTAACACAATCCTTGTCAAGTAAATTATCAACTATTTAATCATGTACACAATCCTTGTCAGTATAAGTAATACTATTATATATGTAACTACATCTTAGTCATTAAGTCACTACGATATACGTGTAACACAATCCTTGTCGTTAGACAATTTATAATTAATACATCTGTATTAGTCTTTTATATCGTGTAACACTAATCCTTGTCAGTATAAGTACATATTATATCATAACACAATCCTTGTCAGTATATAAGTACACTATTATATCAGTAACACTGTCGTTAACGTACAGTACACATCCTTGTCAGTAAAATACACTATTATATCATGTAAACATAACCTTGTCAGTATAAGACACTATTATTATATATATAACACAACTCTGTCAGTTAAGTACACTATTTATATCATGTAACACAATCCTTAGTCAGGATTAAGACACTATTTATATCATGTTAACACATCCTGTGTCAGTAAGATACCATTATATATCAATGTACAACATATCCTGGTCATTGTTAAGTAACACTTATTATATCATGTAACACATCTTTTTCAGTCAAAGTACACATTTATTATATGTAAACACATTCTTTTCAGTATAAAGATACACTATTTATATCATGATAACACATCTTTGTCAGTTATAAGTCCACTTTTATATCATATAACACACACTTTCAGTATAAGATCCACTATTTATTCATGTACAACAGTCTTGTCAGATATGAAACACTATTATTATCATGTAACACAGTCTTTGTCAGTATATAAGTTACCACCTATTTTTTAGTATAATTTCATGTAACACAATCCTGTCAGTAATAAGTTACACTATTTATCATGTAACCAACCTTGTCAGTATAATACACTATTTATATCATTGTAACACATCCTTGTCAGCTAAAGATACACTATTTATATCAATGTACACGTAATCTTTCAGTCTAAGTAACATATGATAATCATGTAACATATCTGTAGTAAGTACACTATTATATCATGATAATAATCCTTGATCAGTATAAGATACACAATTTATATGTCATGTGACACATTCTATTTCAGTTATAATACACTATTTGATATCGTTGTACACAATTTTGTTCAGTATAAGTAATATTATATCATTACTAATCCTTCATATAAGTACACTATTATATTATGTAAACAATCCCTTGTCAGTATTAGTACATATTTAATCATGTCACCAATCCTTGTAGTATCAAGTACAATATTTATATCATGTAACTAATCCTTTTCAGTAATAAGTACACTATTAATATGTAACATAATCTCTATCAAGTATAAGTTACACATTTATAATCATGTTGACACATTCTATTGTCAGTATAAGGTCACTATTCTATATCGTGTAACACAATCTTTGTTCATATAAGATACACTATATATCATGTAACATAATCCTTGTCAGTATAATATCACTTTTATCATGTAACCAATCTCTAGTGCATATAGTACACTATGTAATCATGTAACACAATTTGTCAGTATAATACACTATTTATATCATGTACACAATCCTTTGCGTATTAAGTACACTATTTTCATGTAACACAATCTTTTCAGTTAAGATACACTATTTATATCATGTAACACATCTCGTCAGTATAGAAACTAATTTATATCATTGTCAAACAATCCTTTCAGTATAAGTACACTATTTATATCATGTAACACAACTTAAGTCAGTAATAGTACACATATATATTATCAATGTAACAACAGTTCATTTTCCAAGTAAAGTACACTATTTACTACTCATTGTACAAATCTTTGTCAAGTATAAATACACTATTATATCTTGTCAGTTAAGTACACTATTATATGTGTTAACACATATCTTTGTCGAGCTATAGACATATTATATATGAACACAATCCTTGTCAGATAAGACACTATTTTATCATTAACACAATCCTCTGTCAGTGATAAGTACCAGATATTTATTATTACATGTAAATATCCTAGTCAGTATAGTACACATATTATATTCATTGTAACATAATCCCTTGTCGTATAAGTACACCATTTATATCATGTGAACTCTTTAGTCAGTATAAGTACACTATTTATATCGGTACACCAATCTTTGTCAGATAAGTACACTATTACATAGCATGTAAACATAATCCTTGTTCAGTATAAGTACACATATTATATCATGTAACACAATCCTGCATGTCGAATTATCAGTAACCAACTTTAGAATACACTATTATATAGTAATCTCAATATAACACATTTATTCAGTTAAAATGCCTTTTCAGTATAGTACCACTATTTACTATGTAACACAATCCTTTGTCAGTTTAAGTCACATATTTAATCATGTAACACAATCCTTTGTCATATAAGTACACTAATTTATAATCATGTAACACAATCTTGTTCAGTATCTTATAATAACACATCTGTATATAGACGACTATTACATGTAAATCTTGTCAAGTATAAGTACACTTTTACTATTTGTCAGTATTAAGTCACATATTTAATATCTGTATAAAGTCTTGTCAGTTGTAAGACACATTTATATCATGTAATACAATTCTTGTACAGATAAGTAACTATATTATGTAAACATTTGTTAGACACACTTAAATGACCTATGGTCAAGTAATAAGTACACTATTTATATCTTGTCAGATATAATAACATATTTATATCAATATACACACAATCTTTGTCAGTATACATCTTTCATAATTCAGTGTAATAATCCATATTTATATCATGTAAACACATCTCTGTTTCAGTATAAGTCCATTTTATATCATGTAATACAATCTTGTCAGTAGAAGTACACATTTATTATTTTGTCATATAGTAACTAATATGTAATACAATCTTTGTCAGTATAAGTCCACTATTTATCTTGTAAACCATCCTTGTCAGTATAAGTACACTATTATTCATATATCGTCAACAAATCATTTTCAGTATAAGTACACTATTATAATGAACACAGTCTTTGTCAGTTAATACACATATTATATCATATAACACAATCCTTTGTCCAGTGTCTAATTACTCGACAGTTCTTTTCTATCAGCTATCTATGTATATTGGCCGTACTTGTAACTTCGGAGGGATACAAAAGGCAGGAAATCGTCCCCCACTTCCAGTTCTGGGTGACCTTCCGTCCTTGTGGCTGTGAGTTACTTTTCATTTACATTCATTTGCAAAGTAATTGTGATTTCAAAAGAGAAAAATTAAATTCTGTGGATGAAAATCTGTTGTTCCATACATATTTTGTTTCTTGTATATTTATGGTTATTTCTGAAAAAGGGGGAGGGATTTAGGGCGATTTGGAAATTACCACATGGCAATATTATAGGATTAAACATTCTTTTGAAGAATTTATCGATGTGTAAACTCTGGACATGTTTACTCACACAATGAATAAAAGTGTGAAGAACTTTTATGTTAAGTTGTGAGTAAAATGTCCAGAGTTTACACATCGATAAATTCTTCAAAAAGAATGTTTAATTACTTAATTCCAATTTGTTCACTGTATGAACAATTTTAAATTGAATAGTTCCGTGCATTACGTTGTTTGTTTTCATGCGCTTTGTTGACGTCACGTTTTGGATTTATTGATGTGTGTAATTCTCGTTTCGATTTTATTTTATCCAATCAAAACCTTGTAATAAAGGACATTGGAATTATTGCATTTTAAATGTAATTGTTTGCCCCAGAATAGGCATGAAGTTATCATATGAACCAATTCATGCATGAGTTTACCACGTAAGATTAAATAATATGAGTGCAATAACAACTGACCTTTTTCTTTGAATTTCAGTATGAATTTTGTTTACCTTTAGCTGTTGTAACGGGAACCCTCACTACGCAGTATATAGATACTGGATAAATGTTATGACTGTGAGTTTAGAAAGAGAAACATTCACCCCTGTTATGAATTTGTGATGAGTAGAGAGTTACTGGCGAGATGAACGTATACACTGTACAATGTATGAGTATATTTGTTAATTAAACGTTTCAATGATTGTGACCAGTGTTAAGTTGTGAGGATGTTTGCATCAGTTTTACTTATTTCTAAGCCCAACATTAAATGAATAAGTGATTTTTTTAAAATTAATACAAAGCACACCATACTGCATAAACCAATCTATCTTCCAAATTAATTAATAATTAATTAATTTCTGCCTAATGTTATTGTCTATTTAGGATACTGCACCTAACCATGTAAACATGTATATAAAGAAAATTGACACTTGAACACTATACGTGTGTGTGTTTGTCTGTGGCGTGCATGAGAGGGAGAGAGAGCTAATGAGTCCTGACTAACATTCTTTGTAAAAAATATATGCAAATCATATGTGTGTTCTTGAGCTTAGATCTGCATTGGATGCACTTTTATTTAGTAGTACATTAATATGTGTGATATTTCTACTTCTACATAATACATATATGAGGTATAAAGAGCGTACAGCAGCTAGTGTAACAGAGCATGCTTATGTTGACACTGATTACAATGTATATAGTAGTAATGAGCAATATTAGTTTCTTTTGTATGTTTATCTCAGTAATATGATATCAATGTTGTTTTATACATAATTTAATATACAACTTGGGTATTACACTTTTTGGTATATATTCAAATGGAACTTAGAAGATTTTCAATGGCTTGCTGGAATTGCCTCTGTGATCATGATTGTGTTAAGGAGTCACGAGCGTAATGAAGCAGCGCTATCTCCATATTTGACACAAAGGTTGTTATATCGTGTGCATAGTCTGGTCATCAAGTCAACAGTCGTGCATGCATGTATATAGAAGCCACCCTGCATTGATACATTTTATTTTGACTTGCCTGTTCTGTGATGCATTACTAGTGCTTAACTGTAGCAGCTCAAGCCATTAAATACAAATCACTCAAAATGATATTGTTAGGTTTCAAATAAACACAAGTTGATAGATAGTATTTCCTGTTGACATTGTTAAAACAAGGTGTGTTTGTGAAACATAGTGTGCCCACGGACAGCATAATATTGAAAAGTAGGTTCAACGTCGTCCGAGTCAGGATCTTGCTACCAGTGGAAAAGGCGTCATAAAGGAATACTCTTGTCAAGTTTGATAATATGAAGCCCCATCACTTACCATTCAAAGTTATTTTAAACAATGTGAAAGTGTTGGGACAAACAGTGAACGGACAGCCCTGTGAATTCCAATCTAATTTTAAAGTTTGATGATATGACCAAAGTACGTTTCACGATAGGACAGATTTGTAAATTAATATCTTAGGCAATAAGGACGACAATTGAAGCTTGCAAAAAAAACAAATAAAAGAAAGCAAATGTATCAAACACTGTGTACGAATAAATTCAAAAAGCATTTAATATTTGACATATAAATGTAATGCGAAGATGATTTCTTACATAGAGGATTTACCACAATCCGATTATTGACGTGTTTAAAGTTTATTTTCGAAATTGTGCTATAAATATAGGACAATATTTAATGTTAAGAAACTGTTTGAGTTTCATGAAGGAAAAATTGATGATCGCGAATGAGGATATAATTCCATGACTGATTTTTGGTTTCTCGTGATCCTGTGACCATCAAGAAATAAGTCAGTGATTCCATGATTTTCATTTTGATTCGCCTTATTGACTTAAAATTTAATTGTTTTCATTTTTTACGGCTAACAGGTTTTTTTTCTTTTTTTTTTTAATATGTCTGGCGCTGTTGACGTACACAGTTTATAAGGGAAGAGTTTATAAGAATTCTTGTTATTTAGTAATAAAAAAACAATACAGTATTAAGTGAGCAAATAATCTCTTTAAAACATTATATTAACATAAAAAACCCGTATGGACTTGAACCCACCATCTAGAACTATACTGATGATTCTTGGATTATAAAAAAGCAATTCCACATAATCTATTTCCACCTAAATACTCTCAGCGTACCATTCCACATTACCCGTTGTAACTAATTTGACGTTTGGAAATATTCCTTCATCATTGCTAAATCATCGAACCAATAATAATAGGTTTTGGAGATAAACTGCCGCTTTTTAGTTGTAGAAATATATCCGTTGTTTATTGTAGAAATCCTCTGTAGATTTTCAGTTTCTGATAGGAAACCAATACTTGCGTCGTGTGTTTAGAAATCGTCACTGGTTAATTTCAGTTCACTGTTAGAAAATGATATCTCCGCTGCTTTAGTGAGAATATTCGCTTGTAGTTGTAGAAGACTTCCTTGTTTAGGTAGAAATATCTCTGTTGTTTAGTTGTAGAAAATCTTCTCTTGTTTTTTTT
>CAJDSM010040625.1:17233-36078 GCA_903981925.1 Ostrea lurida
CGGTCAATATATACTTATCATTGAGTTTCACTGGTGGTGGGGTCACATGACATATCGTGGTTTCCGATGGAGGGGTTCACATGACAAATCGTTGAGTGATTCACTGGATGGAGGGTTAAATGACTTATCGGAGTTTCACTGGATGGAGGGTCACATGGACATATACGTTGGTTCACTGGATGGAGGGGTCAAATGAGCTTATCGTGAGTTTTCACTGGATGGAAGGGTCACATGCATATCGTGAGTTCACTAGGAGGAGGGGTCACATGACTTATCTGAGTTTTCACTGGATGGAGGGGTCACTGACATATTTTCTAGTTTCAACTGGATGGAGGGGAAAAAATTGAAACAAATCGGGAAAAGTTATGATGCGTTTTCTGCCTTTTTTGTTTTTGTGTAGTATGCCTCTCGTCAAAAAAAATAATAAATTAATCTTGTTCCTTATGTGATATTTAAAAGCATTTGAGTAAATGATATAAAAAATATATGACTTTGGTTTCATATTATTGAAATATCAATGCATACCATGAAGTCAAAAATCATGTTTTCTTCGATCCAGACATCAACAAATTTTTCATCCACATCAAATGCTTTATCATGAAGACTGATATATTAAGTTGACTCTACTATCAAATTGAGAATCTTATATTATTGTTGCGTTCGTGAGAAGAGGAATTCCTGATCGACTAATCAATTTAACATTAAAAAAGGTATAATGTATTCATCGCTTTTTCCAAATTCCCCTATTGGAAGATCTTGTGTATGTAAGCTGGAGAAGTCGTACAGAATTGATTTTCACATTGTGTGGCTCCGAGAGTGAAGGAGATGGTTCTATTAATGTTGGACAGACTTATGAATCTTTATGGGTTTCTTCCGGACTTCCAATTCTCTCCGGCACACTGTTAACTGAGGGCCAGGTGACAATACCATGGAAATTCTCCGGATATGCGATCATAATAAAAACACCCATCGAGTCTTTATAAGTTCTTGTCATCAAGAGCAAAGGATTGTGACCTTGTTTGATTCTCATCTTCCGTATGTCAACAGTTAGCTATGTCTTATGTGTTTCCTTCATCAAACCATTTGGTTCAAGGTTATTTCTCAAATTTTACATTGGACACAAGATAGATAAACCCTTAAAATGTAGGTATTTAAAAATACAAAAATTAATCCCACTGAATGCAGAGCCGTATTATTTGACAATTGTACCATTAGGCTAACTGAGGAATGAAGCTGGTAAAAGCGATTTTCTCTGTAATCTGCCCAGTACAAGACTCCATTGGTCGGCTGGATCATAACTTGTGCGTATCTTCCGCTCATTACTAGGAATGTTGTACGTCTTAATTTGTAAATCCTTAAAGTGCTTCTTTTGTTGAGTTATATCTGCTACATACTTTGTTACTGTGTACTATGTTCAGTTCTAGTGACTAAGATAGAAGAATGACTTATGTGTACTGTTACTACTTTTACATATTAGATCTATGTGACTATAAATAGAAACAATTACATACTGTGTACTGTATTTACCTTTACATATAATCTGGTGGACTAAATGAAAGCATGAACTACTCTGCGTCTGTATACTGCTACTGTTACAATATAGTGTCTAGTACTCAATAGAATCAATTGGACTGAATTATCACCTGTCACAATGGTGTGCAATGAAGAATTGTTAACTGCTCCTAGGGCTGTTATTGCATTATTGTGGTACAGGGTTTGTAACTGTCCAGGCGCTGTCATATGCACTTATTGGTACGGGTTGTTAACTGTCCAGGGCTGTCATATGGCACTATTGGTACAGTTAACTGTCGGATCTGTCATTGCACTTATTATACAGGGTTCGTTAAAACTGTCCGGGGCTGTCATTGCACTTATTGGTACGAGGGTTGTAACTGTCGGGGCTTGTCATTGCACTTATTTGGTACAGGGTTGTTAACTGATACGGGGAGCTGGCATTGCGACTTAATTTGGTAAGGGTTTGTTTAACTGTCCGGGTGCTGTCATATGCCACTTATTGGTAACAGGGTTGTAACTGTCGGAGTGTTCATTGCAACTCTCTTTAGCGATACAGGGTATGTTACTGTCGGAGGCTTGTCATTGCACTTAATGAGTACAGGTTATAATACCTATCCGGGCTGTCTTGACTTATTGGTTACAGGGTGTAACTAGTCCACAGGGACTGTTCATTGCACTTATTGGTACAGGGTTGTTAACTGTCCAGATGTGCTGTCATTTTGCGACTTATGGTACGCCGGAGGTTGTTTAATCATAGTCGGGGCTGTCATTGCACTTTATTGACTGGGCTTTTTGACACTGTCCAGGGCTTGCAGTATGCACTTTATTTGGTACAGGGGTTGGTTAACGTCCGGGGCATGTCATTGCACTTAAGTGTGAGTACAGGTTGTTGGTGTAATGTCCCAGGGGTGTTCAACTCTGTCACTTATTGGTACAGTGGTGTATAAACGTCCAGTTGGCTTCCAAGCACTGTATTGTACAGTGATTGTTAACTGTCCGGGTGCTGTCCTATTCTGCACCTTATTGTACAGGGTTGGTGAGACTGTACCAGGGGCTGTCATATGCACTATATTGGTACAGGATTGTTACTGTCCGGGCTGTCATTGCACTTATTGTACCAGGATTGTTAAACTGTCCGGGGCTGCATTTTGCACATTATTGGATACAGGGTTGTTAACTGTCAGGGCTGTCATTGCACTTATGGTACAGGATTGTGAACCTGTCCAGGGCTGTCATGCACTTATTGTACAGGATTGTATTTAACTGTCCGAGGCTGTCATTGCAACTTATTTGGTACAGGGTGTTAAACTGTCCCAGGGCTGTTCATTGCACTTATTGTACAGGGTTGTTAACTGCCAGGCTGTCATTGCCACTATTGGACAGGATTGTTAACCTGTCGGGGCTGTCATTGCACTTATTTGGTACAGGGGTTGTTAACTGTCCAGGGCTGTCATTGCACTTATTGGTTACAGGGTTGTTACTGTCCCAGGGTGGTGATCTGCCAAATTATGGGTACAGGATTGTTAACTTGTCCCAGGGCGCATTGCACTAATTAGGTACGAGGGGTTTGTTAACCTGTGCGGATGGGCTCTTCTCATTAGGCAACTTAGTGGTCCATGCTTACAGTCCGCGGCATGTCATTGTTAACTGTTCCCGGGGCGTCATATGCACCTATATTCGTCACAGGGTTGTTAACTGTCCGGACGCTGTATTTCCACTTAATAGTACAGGGATTGTTAACTGTCGGGGCTGTCATTTTGCATTTTGGGCATGGATTGTTAAACGCGTCCGGGGGCTGATCATTGGCACCCTTATTAGGTACAGGGGTTGTTAACTGTCCGCGGGGCTGTCCATGCACGTTATTGGTACAGGGGTTGTTAATGTCCGGGGGCTGTCATTGCACTTATATAGGTCACAGGTTGTTAACCTGTCCGGGGCTGTTCATTGTGGCACTTTTGGGTACAGGGTTGTACTGTCGGTGGGCCGCTCACGTCTTATGCATATGGTAACAGGGGTTGTTAACTGTCCGTGGGGCTGTCCATTGCACTTATGGGTCCAGGGTGTTACTGTCCGGGGCTGTTCATTGCACTTAATTGGTGACAGGGTCGGGTCCATTTTAGATCGGAAAATATTCAATTTTTTTCTGGGTCAAATGGGGGAAATTTGAGTATATACACTGGACCTTAGATTATTCGTTAAATAACAAACCAAAAAACAACCCAAAACGCCCCCAAACAAAGAACCCTCCATATTTTAGTCAAAGCATTTTATAAGATCTTCCCTCTTTTGCTTTTTTCAGATTGATCGATTCGTCATCAACGAAAAATAAACTAACCAAATCAAAATACTAAGTAAATGCATAATTCAAATGGGGAAACAATTGTTCCTTATTTTCCGCATTTGGGAACCCACAATCTGGAGAAAAGTGGACAGCACCTGCTCCCCCGCTGTCTTGTATATTTTTTCTCAACTTTCGAGAAGTAAATGTAGCTGTGCTTATCTGGAGTGTTAATCATTGGGAGATAGGAGAATACACTCGTATGACTCTTTTGATGCAAAGTTCAGTTCAAGATACAATTAATATCAATTAAAATTATTAATTCAATAGAGGCAAAAATTCCCATGAATTATAGTTTACTTACTGATATTCTTTGAATTTGTTAACTACATTGAATGTTTTATCACTCTAGTTTTTATTGTTATTTTCCATTAGCATTCAAAGAATTAAACACGAGCAGCTTAAATTACTTTAACTATTCAATCTAGGACAGTTTCTATCCACACTTATTTGTTTTTAATAACTACTTCAACATGCTATCGTATTTATTCATGGATATAACAGTTTTTTTTAATGTCACAAAACTTTCTACCCTAAATGACTCAAGATTCTGCAGTATGTACCTAATAGCTCCAAGACAAACACAGACCCACTGTCAATTTTAGTTTCACTAATTGCTTGCATTGTCATGGTATGCTTTGGTTACCTATTGTTGATACATGAATATCATCCATGCACTGTATTTATATATAGATATAAGAAATGAATCTTGTATTTACGGGTATATGAGTATTCACTGAAATTTTAAAGACGGTAAAACCTTCAATCAATGCCCTTTGCCCGTCTAAGAACTCTGTCAGGTAAACCTGACATTATCACCCGAAAAAAAATAAAGATTTATTTCTTATCACATATTAATGATAATTATATCTACAACAACAAAATAATGTTCGTTAAACTTATTGTGTTCATGACAAAGTTAGTTACGGACATAGATATCGCAAACCACATCACACTCAATGACATAATATAATCAGTGTCAATTCAAACCACTGAAGAAAAAATACAGCGCATAAGTGTAGATCACGTGAAAATAAAAGAAAATAAATGATACCTATAACCATAAACACCAAAAATGATTTTTAAACCAATTTTAACACCAAATAATCATTACCACTTATAATGAAACAGCCCTCGTTTACCCTTTAATGCAAGATATAAGATTGAACAACATGTTCTAGTGGCAATGAATCTCCAATCTCTGTTTCGTACACGCAGCTTAGAATCGCTATTGACAGAGATGAAAGTAAATGTTAATTACAAGGAAATGAAAACTTAACATAGAGTGGGATCATGAACTGACGCACCGGTCTTCAACGCCTTACAATCAAAAGGTGAATATATACACGTAATATAAAGAGCCCAGAGAATTATGAATCGATTGCCCCTTCACACCGGTGTAGTTAACATAGCTATTATGAGGAGGTCACTACGCAACCGCTGGCGGCCCACTTCACATCACCACAGAGCTTTGCAGTTAACAAGCCTGAATGAGGGTATCACAGCACCCATCACAACCGGATGTTAACAAGCTTTATAAGGGTGATGAACGCCGCGCCCCTTACACACCGTACGTTCAACAAAGCTGAGTATGAGGGGTTATGAACTCGCGCACCCCTTCACACGCGGTGTTAAACAAAGCTTTGATGGGGTATGAAACGCGCGCCCCGCTTATACACCGGGTGTTATCGTATAACCAAAGCTTTATAAGGCGTATGAAAACCGCGGCCCCTTCAACCAGGCTGTTAACAAGCTGTATGAGGGTATGCAACCGCACCCCTTCACACCGGTTGTTAATCAAGCTGTATGAGGGTATTGAATCCGACCACCCCCTTCACCACACGAGTGTTAACAAGCTTATGTGGGATAGACCGCGCCCCTCACACCGGTGTAACAAGCTTTATAAAGGGTTATTGAACTGCGCTCCCTTGACACCTCCAGGTGTTAACAGCTGTATTGAGGGTAGGAACCGCACCTCCTTCCAACACACTCCAGATCAGTTAACAAAGCTGTAATGAGAATGGTATGAAACCAGGCAGGCCACAGAGCCTATTCGACACCAGAAATCCGTGGATAACTTATACAAGCTTCTATCTGAAGGTTATGATAGACATGAAAGCATTCTAAAAAATAAAAACCAGATCCCTAATAATTTATACACATAAAGAAAACTCAATCTCCTCAAAAACTGATATGTCATATACAGCCTAGTATAAAAATACCCATACCTCAAATACCCATAAAAGACTTCAACTAAGTTACAAAATTTAACTGTTAAAGGAAGTGTCGTTAAGAAGTGAGGGACCCCAATAGTTTCATATTCCAACAGGAAAATCTTAATTTAAGTTGTGTGGGTAGGGTAGGGGAGGGGGGGCAGGGGGGGCAGGCGACGCGGTTGTTCCATAACATCGTCAGCCTAGGCAAGTCTCCACCTAGATAAGAATCTCCATCCTTCAGAAATCTATGTGTCTCAATGCATAAATATTATATTTCACTGTTGGCGTGGACAGCACTCACAGGAAGAGCGTTTAATCAACGATCAGTGAGCTAGTGTAATCAAGGTGAGGAAACACCGCAGTCTCTCAGCTTGGTTGGAAAAGCTATTGCCAGGTATGGTGACTCCAGCCAAAGAACACACAGAGCCCAAACAAAAGGGGTGATCAATAGAACACAA
Source organism: Ostrea lurida (assembly GCA_903981925.1). Classification (NCBI taxonomy): domain Eukaryota; kingdom Metazoa; phylum Mollusca; class Bivalvia; order Ostreida; family Ostreidae; genus Ostrea; species Ostrea lurida. The sequence goes on from CAJDSM010040625.1 coordinate 23,761, forward strand.
GTAGAGACCTTCAGCCTGAGGGAATCAGCAAAAATTAGGACATGCCTCGAAAGAGAGCAGATGTAGAGATATGGTTGAGAAAATAATCGGAACTGTCAGTGGCGCAGCAAAGTGTAGACTGCCTGATACTGTGTGGGCTATTGGTCACCTCAACTGATATGATAAGACGATGACGGAAGACTGGTTAGATCCACCACGCCCCAACGAGGGTGCGGTAGTGGGTTTGATGACTTTGTGTAATTATAAATAGAATAGTTTCAGTGTGCGACCTCCTGCACATCATACCGGAGGCTCGCGTGAGTTCATGGGTCATGAGAACAAAGTGTGGTGTGGGCCCGCTCATCAGGTCAGCAGCGGTTCAGTGCCCTTATGCTTGGTATCAGTGCATGACGCAAGACTCCCAGTGGGCAAGACACAATCACTAGTCGTCGTCGACAGCGACATTATCACGGGTAAACTGTCATTGTACAAATGTCAGAATTGACACCAATGTACCAAGATGTGCGCATATCATAATTATGTCAGTGAAGACTATCTCCGACAAACGATGAGCGAAGGATAATTGTATCGTTGCTGCGCGATGCGAATGTAGGCCTCTCAATCGCTCGTAAGGAAAAAAGTCAGATTAACCAAATCTGAATAATGCCAAGGGGCTCACACGGTTAACATATAATGGGACGATTTTGGTATCCTAAGGGGGAAACAGTGGCGAGATTAGATCTTTCATTTGCTTGCCTGACAAACTGCCTTTGTTCCTACACAAAAACCCGACCTTCAATTCGCCGATAACGGAGTCGCCTATATATAAATAACCTTTTATTATCTTGTTAGGTATCTTGCCCTCCATGGAAGAAACTTGTACGGGATGAATGTGCGAGTGATGTTGGATCAAAAGCTCCAACAGGTTATTATTTTGCTCCACTCATTATCTTTCGAATATCTCTGAAAATTTTAGATACCTGTCCTCGGTATCTGCGACATTGGAGTTTTGGATCTATGGTGTTGGACTACATCACGGCCTTACACCTTGTATTGTAAGCCGATACTTAGTTAGATTGAAATCGACGAGAGTGTATTATTAGTGGCAACTGGAAAACAATTAACTATAAGTATGTTGCTTTAACAGTTTAAAATGTGTCTTTAGTACTGTGATGGCGCGAAATACATCTTACCCTAACGTTTTACAAGCTTGGGAGTAGAACTACTTAAACAAGTTTGTTATTGTTGTTATTATCGTGTACGGTAAATTAAAAAAACTGAAACAATTTATTTGTAACAGAATGTGTTATTGTGTTTTAAGATTTGAATTGATTGCATCTAAGTTAAACATGAGTCTCAAAACATAAACAATACCACATCGACAAATTAATAGTAATACAAATATTAAAATACACGCTAAGCGGACTAGATTGAAAAATTCTCTGCACTTAATTATAATATTGTAGTCCTGCATTGATTCATGTCCCAGAGCCATTCACAAACTGAATTGAATTCAGAAACGTGATAATCTTCTACGTAGGATGTTTAATGATAGTAATCCTTCTGATCAACCTCGGGCCTCCGTTGTATTGACGTACATCTAGCTCACCAATTTGTTTAAACAATTAAATAGAATGGAACCATCGGCGTAATGAGAATATAGTCATGTTGGTTCGACTTCTGGAAAACTCGAGATCTTCCGTTAACGATTTATTTATAGAGATGATCATAGACAGTTAGCAAAGTCGATAAAAACTAATTATTACTCTTTACTCTTGAAGAGGATAAGGATCTTCTTTGAAAATGTTGAACGTATATTGATGATCAATATATAAGGGTATTGTTATAGCACTGTGTCTTCTATTCAAAGGCCTGCATAATATCACCGTTTGGGTAAATAACTATACTACACGCCATATCAATCAGCCAATTTTGTTTAATATCTCTATAGCACCATAGCTCTCTGGTAGCGGAACTGGTATTTACTGTGGTGGAGTAATATATAAAATGTATTACTGTAATAGCCGCGGCGAAGGTAAATGGCAATCATAATGCCTCAATATTACCTTTCTTCATTACACTCACTTAGAAGGCCTCAATTCCTCTTTCAAAATGAAACCTTTTATAATGAGAAAATTGATTTTTGGTTGATCATATATTAGTTTAAACAACCTTATTATTATCAGTTAGTTATCGGACTTTAGAAGACTATTATGAATATCAGGTCTGTAGAGGGTCTTAATTAGAATTTCTGAAGCAATCCCAGAATTTGGCAATTTACAATTTTCATCTCTGGCCCTTTTGTTTTTTTTCTACATGAGGGATAATAACTTGAATTATTGAAGTTTATTACATATGAAGATTGAATTGTGTACCCAATTAGTAATTTGATATGGAGTATTACTTCATAGTCTCCAATTAGTAAAATACATGTTAAACCCCAAAGTCACCACCCCTCCCAGCAAATTGGTTTTACAGTAATTTGTTTAATGTTCACTTCTAAACGAACAAAAAATTTCATATATCTCCTTTTGAAATCCATTGTGCTCTATCAGTCGACTGCTTGGTTCGAACCTAGTAATTGACTAACTTCTAGTGATACTGTTTACTTTTTGTACTTAATATTGTTATCTATACCTTTTCTATAATATATTCTATAAATAGATAGTATTTAACATACTAACAGGAAAATCATTCTCATCTTTATTTGACAATTAGATTTGATCTTTTCATGAGGTTCTTTTTTTGTAGTGCTCATCCTTTTCTGCAAAAAACTCTACAAATAACTGAAATATCTACTCACTAAGGAGGGCATTGATTTTCATGATAATTCTTCTACATAAACTATTGCTATTAACATGATACAATTATTACCAAATGCTTACAGTTTCAATTATACCCAAAAAATAAATATGATTATTGAAGGACTCAAATTGATTCAACTCTATCTTATAGGGTCCTGGATTCATTTTATATACACAGTGAAAAGCTTTAATATGTATACCTGTCACCTGATGGTAATCAGCGAAGTCAAACCAATAAGTAAATACTGTAAAAAATGGTTAGGTATTACGCGTGGGGGACGCAATATACGGGACGTTCTTACGCGCGGTCACATTATATCATTGGAGCGCGATGTTAATCTCTCCCCACGCGCTAATAATACATTAGTATCTTTAACTAGCATCATGTTTTATAATATAATATTTATTCTCTCCATCTGATGGGATCCCCGCGTCTATTTTCTTTCCGCCCCACGCGAAAAAATGCCGTGGCCTTGAGGTGACAATAATGACCTGTACGCTTATTTAACCCCCAGCCGTAATATTTAACCACTTTTGACCAGCAGTAGTAGACATAGCTGTTCTCATTTTGATTTCGAAATGGCTAATTGACAAGATGGTGTATACTATGGTTCAAGAGTAACTAGTAAGTCTTTGCAGATACAAAGCTCTATTTAGACAAAGATATTGTTATAGTATTTTTATATCTTAAATTTTTTCACAGCTGTTGCTTATTAAAATACGGTGCAGTTCTAGAACGTATACATACTTATCAATATTTGTTGATGTTGAAATACTTTTTGAAAGGATGAAATCAAACTACTACATTAAAACATTGTATTAAATGATTTTGTTATCTGACTTTTAGATCTATCAACTAGCCACTATAAAACGCGAATATTATTGATTATTACTAATTTTGTGCTCTATCTCAAACGAAGCTATGGAATTAATTTCATTTATGTCATAGTCTATTTTAGTTGTTTATATATTTATATTTCAGCATGACGGACATTTGTTCTCACAACATCGGTACCAATCACATATCGTCTTATTAAGGTCACACCAAAGACCTTTCAAACTAATCATGAGACCAATATCTAGACTATGGACCGTCCTATCTATAGATAGTGTAACAATTACTTGTGTCTGCATTTTCTTGCTTCTGTTTGCTACTATTTACACAAAATCATATGCCGTTCTCTGATGTCGATGTTGATTGCTAATTTCCTCATCCAGAGATAGTGCTTTTACACAATTACACGCACGATCATGAAGAATTATGTTCTCGTCGGGATTAAAATGAGACAAATTCTACTCTCCATAAGTGAGTGTAAATGTGTTACTCTTAGAAAGTCTCGTATTACAGTTTCGTTCAGTCGGATTATATCGACAAGCTACCAACATACTGAATAGATGATACGATGTTTAGGGGTCAATTTAAAAGATTACATAGACATTTGCTATTATTGCCATGTTGATTTATGGGTGTTGCTATTGCTATCTACTGTAGCATCTATTACAAAGATATCTGACCTACAATAACCATGTTCTCCTATTGCTTTATTGTGTATAATTTCTATTGTATGGTATTTAGCTATTTTCCTAGCTATCTTAGTATCTTTATTAAATATAGTGAATGCCATTTTTTATACAGTTTACATGTCTTCTTCGATTCGCACATGATACAGGTTTCACACTGGTCCACTCTACGATAACAGCCTTCAGACGAACAACTTGTCATGTCATCTCCCTGTACTCAAGAGAGGACTCGTATATCTCACATACCCATGTTTTGCTACGGTCAGTGGTATTGGGCATTGAATTTGCTCCTTTTTTTACGTACATGAACGATTAGCAACTGAATTGCACGAATGGAATCAATTTTTAATTCGCATTAGTAGCCTAAACAGTGCCAACTGTTTATTCCAAGCATATAGTAGCTTACAGTTGAATTTGAAATTTTGAAAATAGATAATGATTTTTTGAAAGAAGTCTATTTAAAAAGTCGGTAGTAGGAGCCTCGGTGATGTTTGGGGATGTGCTTTTTACAGGTGGAGCACGGATTGACAACGCCAAATCACTGCACTCAGTTCCCGTTCATGCCACGATTAATATAAGTCTAAGTTCCGAGGGAGATGTGGTGTTGGTCTCAGATTATAACAGCTAATTTAATAACTACTCTTTAACGCCATGTCAATTATACGATGGGAACAACCAGACCATTCTAAATTTTTTGACCTGGTCAACCTATTATTAATGGGGTTTTTCTTTTAGAATCAATCAATGTCTTATTTCATTGAATTTAAAGGGCAGTTAGTACTACTTGCCACTCTTAATTGGATATCGTAGGCTTATAGAATAAGAAAAATTTTTTTTTATCTCAAAGCTAACCATAGGTTTGTAGACACTTCATTTTACGAGCACCGTCTTCCAGCGGGAGGCGAAATTTATCTTTGTATATGGCGGTTGTCCGGCGATCCGTGGCCAAGAATGTAGTTTGTCAGGCAGGGCCATAAACGTCGCTGAACCTTCTCTTGCTGAGAAAAGGACTGACGATACATCCAAGATTGTACACAGAATTGTCGTGCCCTGGGGATTCCTAAGGAAGATGTACGCTCCTTAATGACCTTAGATCCAAGGTTACTTGGGTCACACAAAGGCTCACAGGGGTCTACTACTACACAGTAAGTAGGTATTTAAACATTGGCAAAGTAGTTTTGTCCGGAGCCGAGTTAAACTCCTGATCCTTCTTTGGATATGAATCCTTGCTAAATATGACTTAGTTATCACAGTGAAATCTTGTTGCTCCATGACCTAGTGTAAAGTGTCAATTGACCTATGAATATCACATAGGTTTAACCTTGGTTTCAAGAAAGTTCCTATTTAAACACAAATGAATAGTTATAAACATTGGCAAAAATAGATATTGGCTCCTTGCTGAGATACAGAGGCCATAACTTCACTGATTCTCTTCTGTAGATTTTGTAATAAGGTATTTCACAGAATTGTTGCCTGACCTAAGGTATGAAGTTGTCATTGAGCCTTTAGATCCTATATAGGTTCTTATTGAGTCAAAAGTCAAGCACAGGCTCATCACATAATAGTATATTTAACAATTGGCATTAATAGTCTTGTACGCAATTAAGACAAATCCGTGATCCATCTTCTGTAGATATCTTTAGAATAATTATTTCACAAGAACAGTAGTGTGTTGCTCCTGGATCGCGTCAAAAATGGACAAACGTTGGTATACCGATCGCGGTGTCCATGACCTTAGAGGTCCAAACGAGGTATTGGTCCATAAGGTCAAGAGTTAAGGTCCACTTTGGTTACAACACTTACAGTGATTAAACATTTGTTTCTGTGGCCATAACTTTTGAAGGTAGAATGTGCAGATGTATTGGAAAATATTTCAACAGTTAATTTTTTTTGTCTCAATGGACACCAAGAAAGTGTACGCATGAGCCTTGAGCCAATGGTCCCATGCTCAGAAGTAATCAAGGTCAAAAGGCACATTATGGTTTTAAACCTTGTCCGAAACCTATTAAGTTTTCACTGAGTGCATATAGAGATGGTTTGAAAAATATTTTCATGAAATTGTTCGCCTTCACCCAAGAAGTGTATGTAGAGCATTTTGACCAAGGTCATGCGTACGAGAAGTCAATGGTCACATATGCAGACCAGTGGTTATTTTACTTTGATCTACAGGACCATATAAGTCTTTGCATGGATTGATTTGAATAAGGCTGATATTTCAACAGAAACTGTTGGTTCTAGATCCAAATTGTGAAGATGATATTAGACTTGAGCTAAGGGTTCCAACTGGTAGCAGATAGTGCGATACGGTCGCAATGAACATAGTAGTAATGGGTAAACTTGTCCTAGGACCGTTATGTTTTCACTGCAGGGGCAATAGATCCCTGAGGAATCATAATGTCACCAGAAAGTCTCGCGGGGTCTAGACCCTAAAGGACTCCAATCTCTGATGTTAAAAATAACTTAGACGTTATGACACGCAAACCATTGAAATCGTCACATGACTACACGTAGTTGGTTGTGATCACATATCACTTACTTGTGATGCCCTGTAGCACCAAATCAACATCTTTACTCAAATGAGTGCAAGGCAGCTTCTAGTCTAAGATTTTTTCAAAACAGCATGAATTTGACCCTAGTAAAATAATGATCAATTCAAAATTGTCATGCACCTTGAAGCCTAGTAAGGCTTCACCTGGGTGGATTCAATATAGGTCAAAAATATTGTCAACATGGCTTATGCGTCTTTACCCGAAACATTAGTCTTTAGATCATGATGACCATTATAGTCTGGGTGTTCAATATTTTGGATACGTATGCGATTGCGTTTGAAGAAGATACCGAGATTTTAAGTTCATATCTTGATTAAAAAGTACTTCAAACGTTATGAAATCCGAAGTGTGTAGTAACAACCCATTTAAAGATTGTTTAGTGATCCGTTTTACATCAATGAGCAAAAGCTTAAAACTTTGAAAAAATTTTAAGATAAAACAATTGTATGTGATGCAAAAAGGCTATTATGGAACAGTGTGTCAAAGGCTGTTGGAGCATAACAGGTCAGCTGATAAAGAGAAGGAAAAATCCATATTTAAGTGACAAGAAAAATGTAGCGGGGAATGAAGTTTATATGAGTAGCGATGGATTTATTATGCACGTGAAATTGTCATTTTATAAGTAAAGAAAGAAGAATTTTGGGTAAACAAATCTCTCTATTCCTCGTTTTTGTTACATAATGGATACCTTCTTTCCATGTATCGTTTTGGGAAGAAAAGAACACCAAAGTTTTTACTTGAAAAGATGTAGGATAAATGGTTTTCTCCCCATTTTATATTTATTCCCAATTGAGACTCATATGGATATAACCTTTGACAGTATTTTTGTCTGGTTTACCAACATCCCTAAATGAGTGAGTAAATATGAAGGTGACTTGTGTCAGGTTAATCACTGTTTTCTAATACAGGCTATTTTGTTTACAACTAAAAAATAAATATCATTTTTTTTAATTTTCTTATTTTATTTTTCCATTTATAAAACCTCTCAATAGCAGGACAGAGCATAGAGGAGCTAAACTTCGCCAAAAGAACTACTAGGGGTCTCTCTAAAAAGTTTTTTTCATTACTCTATGATTAAGTCTATCATATTTAATTGTACACAACAAAAAACAGTTTTTCCCAGACATTAGCTCCACCTCTATATAGTCTTCAAGCGGCGCTGTGCTTTTGCCTGTCCCATTGTGCCGACGCCCATGCCGCCCCTTATATGCCGCTGACCCCCATGCTGCCCTTCAGAGGAATCAAGTGTTTCATCGCTACCTTGACAGTGCGGTTTTGTGAAAAAAGAATTAAAAAATGTTTTGTTTACAATCGGAGTCCATGATTGCCTAGAGGTCGGATGTCCAATTAATCCCAAATATAGGATATCTTAATCTTCGCCTATGTAGTTACAAGGAGGGGAGAGGGTGGCTGATAAATTTAGTCCTTATGACGTACCTCAGGGCTTTCCAATAGGGAGCTACTATGGGCATACACTTACGAAGATGTACGCTCGGCTAATCGCCAGACTCGAATTTTTCCGGGAATCATCTAGCCGGAAATTTAACCGAGGTCTGGGATGAATCAAATTATGGCATCTAATACATTCTTTCAAGATGTTTATATGGAGAAAGCGATGTTATTTATATTCAGTTAATAAAATCACTGTGACTATTCAAGTTGGTTGGCAGGTTGTTTATTTGCTCAAAACAATAATGTTTGCCGTTTGCATGAATTAAATCACGAAGTATTCTGCGTATTTGCCATGTGTCAAATAGTGGAGGATTATAATATTCTTATCGTGATCTCTCAAAAGATTATTTCCGATAATGTTGCCCTATTTTAAACCAAGAGTCGTTACTCTCTTATTTGCCCCTGTATGTTGGCCCCTAAACCCGTCCTTTTGAGATTTTAGGAGTTAAGAAATTCACTTACTGAAAAGAGACGACACACTGCATAAGCCCCTAATTGTTTGAACATTGCAATTATTAACGGGATTGGACTCTTGGGAAAGGCATGAGTTTCACTGGATGGAGGGGTCAAATGACTAGTGACCCCTCCATCCAGTGAAACTAGCACTTCAGATATCATGTCATCAGTGACCACAGCTTCCCTCCAATAGTGAAACTCACGATATGTCATGTGACCTACCATCCAGTGAAAACTCACGAAAGCTCATTTGAACTCCTCCATTCCAGTGAATACCAACGATATGTCCATGTAGACCCTCCATCCAGTGAAACTCACGATAATCATTTAACCCTCCATCCCAGTGAACCTCACGATTTGTCATGTGAACCCTCCATCAGGAAACCACGATATGTCATGTGACCGCCCCCCAGTGAAACTCAATCGATAAGTTAGTTTGACCTCAAGTACTGACATGCATGGTTCAAAATTTAACTTAAATTACCACAAGCAAATTTTAGCTAGTGCAAAAAATTTTTACTCGCAAAATTGAAAATTCACGTAGCTGTTTACAGAAATTATTATATTGATGTGAAAGAACTTCCACTATTAATATATAACTAATTCAACATTTTTATTCAGTCCAATAGTTAAAAAAGACAATGTCACGGTGACAACCGATGTTCATATGAAATATAGTTTGTTCTCGCTGCCTGTTTCTCGCTATATAGTAAACCAACCACTAGTTGATCGGTAATTCACAGATATCCATCTCGTCCACAAATAAATCAAAAAACATATATTTTAAATCCAATTTTGCAAGTTTCAAACAAATATCCGACGAATTAAGGTTCCCAAGTAAATATTTCACATCGGAACTCTACAATCGTCTGCTGATTCGCCCCGTTATGAATCCATTTAAAATGACACGTTACGGACTTGTGTTCTAATAGGGTATAAACCTGGAATGGTGGTCATGACTTTCTTAGTATAATTACATCTCTATATGTTCTTTCGTCATTAAGGTATTTCTGCTCTTGAAAAAAATTCTCGCTGATATTTTACCAAATGACTAGATCTTATTTATCGAAGTTAACTGTTGTGAGGTCCATTGCATGATCATTCCAACACGCTTGTGCGACCTAGAAATTTAGGATAGATAATAATCAAACCGGAACTGACTGACAATAGAATTCTCGGAATTAGTTGTCCAAGAGAGATTCGAAGATAAATCGTATAATCAAGACCGTATAAATACTGTTTGAATCCAAGAACGAAGCAAAGCACTCCTAAATATATTATATTATGGTCACCAGAATTTAGCGAGTTATTGTCCACTAATATATTTTTGAAGCCTCACCTGTCTGACATGTACTTATTTCTCGATTGATATTCACATGCTTTCCTATATGTACTGTCTCGCCTAGCGCGAATAAATCCATAAATAAGCGAACTCGTACCACTTAAGTTATCAGATTAGACAAATCCCTAATCCGCTGTATACCGCATATCTATAATTAGTTAGGTTACATGTAAATAAAACCTATCCCCGATACATATCTTACAAACAGACTTTCTTTAAAAGAGTTCAATGGTCGGGGAAATATATATTTTTTTGTCGATATTTCTTTCATTCTCTGAGAGGAGGAAGGGTATCTGGAAGCGGCCCGCTTGCGCTCCACTGGTAATAGGTGGAAGTAGAAATCGTGAAAACCTTATGACCTGAACTTCGACTCACCTGTGTATGGAGAGTGACGCTTACCATCATACAGAGAATCTTTTTCGCTCTATGTTCATGGGAACAACAGAATATAATGCCCTTTTATAGTCCATAACTCGTATCCTCAAGCCAAACCTTATTTCAGAACCAATCAAGACCTGCATGTATCATAGTTTCAAATAACTTACTAACGGCTTCAAACTTTGCAAAGTGAAATTTTAATCAATGAATATTGATTCTATTATTAACCTCCATACTAGACTTATCTTGTTAAGATGACAGCAGAGGTCTAGTATATATCTACTACTCTCACCATGTGTTATGATATACCTGAGCACTCAGTACAACGAATCTTTTATTCTGTTAAGTAGTATATCAAATCCTGAGAGTATCCTATCATACCAATGCAACTGCAAACTGCGAATCACTCACTCTATATATCGGTTTCAAGTCCCAATAACGAACTTTTCCTGTGAATTCAAATTGTGAACAGCAGAAAATCTAAATCCTATGACTACCCTCACCTGATAACCTGCCCATAACAGGAAACTTTCGTTAATTTAGAGACCATAGACGAATAGAAAAGCCATATTATAGTACCTTACTGTACTATCCCCTTCACTCTGTATAACCGCTCACCCCCGATCACTACCCAAGAATTACTTCTTTTGTCAAGTTTCTCTAGTGACATGCAGAAATAATATCTTTATGAACGACGTGACCTTCACCTGTATAATACCTAAACCCGCGTATTTACAGTAAACTTCTTGATAGTAGAACAGCAGATATTCTCAGTAAACTCCTTTGTATATGACTACCTCTCTCACCTCGTCGTCAAGCTGACCCATGTAACAGAAACCCTTCGTGTTAACGCCTTGCTTTACTCTTCTCGTTCCAAAAATAACTATTACATCACATGTCTTTCACCACTGACTTCAAGCGAGGACAGCTGTAATATAAAGTCAAAATAAAGATTGATAGAAACAAAGTAAACGGAGCTAAGAACCGTTACTGAGTCCTTAGCATATAGGATAGACGATTTCATCACGATCTATTGCATCTGTCAAATAGGGGAGTGCCCATGTGTGTATTACTGTAATTGGACGATTTCTTTTGATTTTTCTATGCCAATATAATATTATTAAGCGGCAGAGAAGTCCATGCATAAAAAAGCTGACGTAAAAATATTAAGTTCAACCCAGCTATTGTTGAAAACGTTGCACTATTGATTCCGGTCAACGTGAGATGTATTATTTCTTCGTCTTCAACCAAAGGCCCAATTTCCAGAATCAACCGCACCCAACGGAAGCACCACTTTATGTAGAGAAGTTAAACGTTATAAAAAGGGAGAGTATGATTACTGTCATTTTGACAGCTTTAATTTCTCATCTCTTATCAACAGTGTAATTCAAGCGATAGTGCTGTGTAAGTTCAAATTTAATGGTCTGTAAGGCAGACTGTATTGGCCATTTTTATATAACTAATATTTGTTTCGCCAAGTATCAAGTTGGTAACGGAGTATCAAATGACATTACAGGTAAAAAATTCATACCTATTCGGGGTCTTGTCCAATGAATATAGTTTGCGAGAGATGAATCTAAATGTCTCATACTTATCGTGTACAAGTAGTTCTACTGATAAAAAAGTTTGGTATCTTACCTGAAATTTTGGTCAAGTATTTGTGAACATATGTGTCGTTATGAAGGAATGGAATAGTGTTGTTTTTTTCCTGTTTATAAGAGATTGTATTTTGATTTTTTTTTATAAACCAGCTTGATCATGGCATACGAAAGGATCATTATATAAAATACTCGCGTGTATTCATGGCATTATTTGGAACCTGGACCATAGCCGAGTC
>CAJDSM010040625.1:37195-51226 GCA_903981925.1 Ostrea lurida
GTTACTGTGTACTATGTTCAGTTCTAGTGACTAAGATAGAAGAATGACTTATGTGTACTGTTACTACTTTTACATATTAGATCTATGTGACTATAAATAGAAACAATTACATACTGTGTACTGTATTTACCTTTACATATAATCTGGTGGACTAAATGAAAGCATGAACTACTCTGCGTCTGTATACTGCTACTGTTACAATATAGTGTCTAGTACTCAATAGAATCAATTGGACTGAATTATCACCTGTCACAATGGTGTGCAATGAAGAATTGTTAACTGCTCCTAGGGCTGTTATTGCATTATTGTGGTACAGGGTTTGTAACTGTCCAGGCGCTGTCATATGCACTTATTGGTACGGGTTGTTAACTGTCCAGGGCTGTCATATGGCACTATTGGTACAGTTAACTGTCGGATCTGTCATTGCACTTATTATACAGGGTTCGTTAAAACTGTCCGGGGCTGTCATTGCACTTATTGGTACGAGGGTTGTAACTGTCGGGGCTTGTCATTGCACTTATTTGGTACAGGGTTGTTAACTGATACGGGGAGCTGGCATTGCGACTTAATTTGGTAAGGGTTTGTTTAACTGTCCGGGTGCTGTCATATGCCACTTATTGGTAACAGGGTTGTAACTGTCGGAGTGTTCATTGCAACTCTCTTTAGCGATACAGGGTATGTTACTGTCGGAGGCTTGTCATTGCACTTAATGAGTACAGGTTATAATACCTATCCGGGCTGTCTTGACTTATTGGTTACAGGGTGTAACTAGTCCACAGGGACTGTTCATTGCACTTATTGGTACAGGGTTGTTAACTGTCCAGATGTGCTGTCATTTTGCGACTTATGGTACGCCGGAGGTTGTTTAATCATAGTCGGGGCTGTCATTGCACTTTATTGACTGGGCTTTTTGACACTGTCCAGGGCTTGCAGTATGCACTTTATTTGGTACAGGGGTTGGTTAACGTCCGGGGCATGTCATTGCACTTAAGTGTGAGTACAGGTTGTTGGTGTAATGTCCCAGGGGTGTTCAACTCTGTCACTTATTGGTACAGTGGTGTATAAACGTCCAGTTGGCTTCCAAGCACTGTATTGTACAGTGATTGTTAACTGTCCGGGTGCTGTCCTATTCTGCACCTTATTGTACAGGGTTGGTGAGACTGTACCAGGGGCTGTCATATGCACTATATTGGTACAGGATTGTTACTGTCCGGGCTGTCATTGCACTTATTGTACCAGGATTGTTAAACTGTCCGGGGCTGCATTTTGCACATTATTGGATACAGGGTTGTTAACTGTCAGGGCTGTCATTGCACTTATGGTACAGGATTGTGAACCTGTCCAGGGCTGTCATGCACTTATTGTACAGGATTGTATTTAACTGTCCGAGGCTGTCATTGCAACTTATTTGGTACAGGGTGTTAAACTGTCCCAGGGCTGTTCATTGCACTTATTGTACAGGGTTGTTAACTGCCAGGCTGTCATTGCCACTATTGGACAGGATTGTTAACCTGTCGGGGCTGTCATTGCACTTATTTGGTACAGGGGTTGTTAACTGTCCAGGGCTGTCATTGCACTTATTGGTTACAGGGTTGTTACTGTCCCAGGGTGGTGATCTGCCAAATTATGGGTACAGGATTGTTAACTTGTCCCAGGGCGCATTGCACTAATTAGGTACGAGGGGTTTGTTAACCTGTGCGGATGGGCTCTTCTCATTAGGCAACTTAGTGGTCCATGCTTACAGTCCGCGGCATGTCATTGTTAACTGTTCCCGGGGCGTCATATGCACCTATATTCGTCACAGGGTTGTTAACTGTCCGGACGCTGTATTTCCACTTAATAGTACAGGGATTGTTAACTGTCGGGGCTGTCATTTTGCATTTTGGGCATGGATTGTTAAACGCGTCCGGGGGCTGATCATTGGCACCCTTATTAGGTACAGGGGTTGTTAACTGTCCGCGGGGCTGTCCATGCACGTTATTGGTACAGGGGTTGTTAATGTCCGGGGGCTGTCATTGCACTTATATAGGTCACAGGTTGTTAACCTGTCCGGGGCTGTTCATTGTGGCACTTTTGGGTACAGGGTTGTACTGTCGGTGGGCCGCTCACGTCTTATGCATATGGTAACAGGGGTTGTTAACTGTCCGTGGGGCTGTCCATTGCACTTATGGGTCCAGGGTGTTACTGTCCGGGGCTGTTCATTGCACTTAATTGGTGACAGGGTCGGGTCCATTTTAGATCGGAAAATATTCAATTTTTTTCTGGGTCAAATGGGGGAAATTTGAGTATATACACTGGACCTTAGATTATTCGTTAAATAACAAACCAAAAAACAACCCAAAACGCCCCCAAACAAAGAACCCTCCATATTTTAGTCAAAGCATTTTATAAGATCTTCCCTCTTTTGCTTTTTTCAGATTGATCGATTCGTCATCAACGAAAAATAAACTAACCAAATCAAAATACTAAGTAAATGCATAATTCAAATGGGGAAACAATTGTTCCTTATTTTCCGCATTTGGGAACCCACAATCTGGAGAAAAGTGGACAGCACCTGCTCCCCCGCTGTCTTGTATATTTTTTCTCAACTTTCGAGAAGTAAATGTAGCTGTGCTTATCTGGAGTGTTAATCATTGGGAGATAGGAGAATACACTCGTATGACTCTTTTGATGCAAAGTTCAGTTCAAGATACAATTAATATCAATTAAAATTATTAATTCAATAGAGGCAAAAATTCCCATGAATTATAGTTTACTTACTGATATTCTTTGAATTTGTTAACTACATTGAATGTTTTATCACTCTAGTTTTTATTGTTATTTTCCATTAGCATTCAAAGAATTAAACACGAGCAGCTTAAATTACTTTAACTATTCAATCTAGGACAGTTTCTATCCACACTTATTTGTTTTTAATAACTACTTCAACATGCTATCGTATTTATTCATGGATATAACAGTTTTTTTTAATGTCACAAAACTTTCTACCCTAAATGACTCAAGATTCTGCAGTATGTACCTAATAGCTCCAAGACAAACACAGACCCACTGTCAATTTTAGTTTCACTAATTGCTTGCATTGTCATGGTATGCTTTGGTTACCTATTGTTGATACATGAATATCATCCATGCACTGTATTTATATATAGATATAAGAAATGAATCTTGTATTTACGGGTATATGAGTATTCACTGAAATTTTAAAGACGGTAAAACCTTCAATCAATGCCCTTTGCCCGTCTAAGAACTCTGTCAGGTAAACCTGACATTATCACCCGAAAAAAAATAAAGATTTATTTCTTATCACATATTAATGATAATTATATCTACAACAACAAAATAATGTTCGTTAAACTTATTGTGTTCATGACAAAGTTAGTTACGGACATAGATATCGCAAACCACATCACACTCAATGACATAATATAATCAGTGTCAATTCAAACCACTGAAGAAAAAATACAGCGCATAAGTGTAGATCACGTGAAAATAAAAGAAAATAAATGATACCTATAACCATAAACACCAAAAATGATTTTTAAACCAATTTTAACACCAAATAATCATTACCACTTATAATGAAACAGCCCTCGTTTACCCTTTAATGCAAGATATAAGATTGAACAACATGTTCTAGTGGCAATGAATCTCCAATCTCTGTTTCGTACACGCAGCTTAGAATCGCTATTGACAGAGATGAAAGTAAATGTTAATTACAAGGAAATGAAAACTTAACATAGAGTGGGATCATGAACTGACGCACCGGTCTTCAACGCCTTACAATCAAAAGGTGAATATATACACGTAATATAAAGAGCCCAGAGAATTATGAATCGATTGCCCCTTCACACCGGTGTAGTTAACATAGCTATTATGAGGAGGTCACTACGCAACCGCTGGCGGCCCACTTCACATCACCACAGAGCTTTGCAGTTAACAAGCCTGAATGAGGGTATCACAGCACCCATCACAACCGGATGTTAACAAGCTTTATAAGGGTGATGAACGCCGCGCCCCTTACACACCGTACGTTCAACAAAGCTGAGTATGAGGGGTTATGAACTCGCGCACCCCTTCACACGCGGTGTTAAACAAAGCTTTGATGGGGTATGAAACGCGCGCCCCGCTTATACACCGGGTGTTATCGTATAACCAAAGCTTTATAAGGCGTATGAAAACCGCGGCCCCTTCAACCAGGCTGTTAACAAGCTGTATGAGGGTATGCAACCGCACCCCTTCACACCGGTTGTTAATCAAGCTGTATGAGGGTATTGAATCCGACCACCCCCTTCACCACACGAGTGTTAACAAGCTTATGTGGGATAGACCGCGCCCCTCACACCGGTGTAACAAGCTTTATAAAGGGTTATTGAACTGCGCTCCCTTGACACCTCCAGGTGTTAACAGCTGTATTGAGGGTAGGAACCGCACCTCCTTCCAACACACTCCAGATCAGTTAACAAAGCTGTAATGAGAATGGTATGAAACCAGGCAGGCCACAGAGCCTATTCGACACCAGAAATCCGTGGATAACTTATACAAGCTTCTATCTGAAGGTTATGATAGACATGAAAGCATTCTAAAAAATAAAAACCAGATCCCTAATAATTTATACACATAAAGAAAACTCAATCTCCTCAAAAACTGATATGTCATATACAGCCTAGTATAAAAATACCCATACCTCAAATACCCATAAAAGACTTCAACTAAGTTACAAAATTTAACTGTTAAAGGAAGTGTCGTTAAGAAGTGAGGGACCCCAATAGTTTCATATTCCAACAGGAAAATCTTAATTTAAGTTGTGTGGGTAGGGTAGGGGAGGGGGGGCAGGGGGGGCAGGCGACGCGGTTGTTCCATAACATCGTCAGCCTAGGCAAGTCTCCACCTAGATAAGAATCTCCATCCTTCAGAAATCTATGTGTCTCAATGCATAAATATTATATTTCACTGTTGGCGTGGACAGCACTCACAGGAAGAGCGTTTAATCAACGATCAGTGAGCTAGTGTAATCAAGGTGAGGAAACACCGCAGTCTCTCAGCTTGGTTGGAAAAGCTATTGCCAGGTATGGTGACTCCAGCCAAAGAACACACAGAGCCCAAACAAAAGGGGTGATCAATAGAACACAAGTAGAGACCTTCAGCCTGAGGGAATCAGCAAAAATTAGGACATGCCTCGAAAGAGAGCAGATGTAGAGATATGGTTGAGAAAATAATCGGAACTGTCAGTGGCGCAGCAAAGTGTAGACTGCCTGATACTGTGTGGGCTATTGGTCACCTCAACTGATATGATAAGACGATGACGGAAGACTGGTTAGATCCACCACGCCCCAACGAGGGTGCGGTAGTGGGTTTGATGACTTTGTGTAATTATAAATAGAATAGTTTCAGTGTGCGACCTCCTGCACATCATACCGGAGGCTCGCGTGAGTTCATGGGTCATGAGAACAAAGTGTGGTGTGGGCCCGCTCATCAGGTCAGCAGCGGTTCAGTGCCCTTATGCTTGGTATCAGTGCATGACGCAAGACTCCCAGTGGGCAAGACACAATCACTAGTCGTCGTCGACAGCGACATTATCACGGGTAAACTGTCATTGTACAAATGTCAGAATTGACACCAATGTACCAAGATGTGCGCATATCATAATTATGTCAGTGAAGACTATCTCCGACAAACGATGAGCGAAGGATAATTGTATCGTTGCTGCGCGATGCGAATGTAGGCCTCTCAATCGCTCGTAAGGAAAAAAGTCAGATTAACCAAATCTGAATAATGCCAAGGGGCTCACACGGTTAACATATAATGGGACGATTTTGGTATCCTAAGGGGGAAACAGTGGCGAGATTAGATCTTTCATTTGCTTGCCTGACAAACTGCCTTTGTTCCTACACAAAAACCCGACCTTCAATTCGCCGATAACGGAGTCGCCTATATATAAATAACCTTTTATTATCTTGTTAGGTATCTTGCCCTCCATGGAAGAAACTTGTACGGGATGAATGTGCGAGTGATGTTGGATCAAAAGCTCCAACAGGTTATTATTTTGCTCCACTCATTATCTTTCGAATATCTCTGAAAATTTTAGATACCTGTCCTCGGTATCTGCGACATTGGAGTTTTGGATCTATGGTGTTGGACTACATCACGGCCTTACACCTTGTATTGTAAGCCGATACTTAGTTAGATTGAAATCGACGAGAGTGTATTATTAGTGGCAACTGGAAAACAATTAACTATAAGTATGTTGCTTTAACAGTTTAAAATGTGTCTTTAGTACTGTGATGGCGCGAAATACATCTTACCCTAACGTTTTACAAGCTTGGGAGTAGAACTACTTAAACAAGTTTGTTATTGTTGTTATTATCGTGTACGGTAAATTAAAAAAACTGAAACAATTTATTTGTAACAGAATGTGTTATTGTGTTTTAAGATTTGAATTGATTGCATCTAAGTTAAACATGAGTCTCAAAACATAAACAATACCACATCGACAAATTAATAGTAATACAAATATTAAAATACACGCTAAGCGGACTAGATTGAAAAATTCTCTGCACTTAATTATAATATTGTAGTCCTGCATTGATTCATGTCCCAGAGCCATTCACAAACTGAATTGAATTCAGAAACGTGATAATCTTCTACGTAGGATGTTTAATGATAGTAATCCTTCTGATCAACCTCGGGCCTCCGTTGTATTGACGTACATCTAGCTCACCAATTTGTTTAAACAATTAAATAGAATGGAACCATCGGCGTAATGAGAATATAGTCATGTTGGTTCGACTTCTGGAAAACTCGAGATCTTCCGTTAACGATTTATTTATAGAGATGATCATAGACAGTTAGCAAAGTCGATAAAAACTAATTATTACTCTTTACTCTTGAAGAGGATAAGGATCTTCTTTGAAAATGTTGAACGTATATTGATGATCAATATATAAGGGTATTGTTATAGCACTGTGTCTTCTATTCAAAGGCCTGCATAATATCACCGTTTGGGTAAATAACTATACTACACGCCATATCAATCAGCCAATTTTGTTTAATATCTCTATAGCACCATAGCTCTCTGGTAGCGGAACTGGTATTTACTGTGGTGGAGTAATATATAAAATGTATTACTGTAATAGCCGCGGCGAAGGTAAATGGCAATCATAATGCCTCAATATTACCTTTCTTCATTACACTCACTTAGAAGGCCTCAATTCCTCTTTCAAAATGAAACCTTTTATAATGAGAAAATTGATTTTTGGTTGATCATATATTAGTTTAAACAACCTTATTATTATCAGTTAGTTATCGGACTTTAGAAGACTATTATGAATATCAGGTCTGTAGAGGGTCTTAATTAGAATTTCTGAAGCAATCCCAGAATTTGGCAATTTACAATTTTCATCTCTGGCCCTTTTGTTTTTTTTCTACATGAGGGATAATAACTTGAATTATTGAAGTTTATTACATATGAAGATTGAATTGTGTACCCAATTAGTAATTTGATATGGAGTATTACTTCATAGTCTCCAATTAGTAAAATACATGTTAAACCCCAAAGTCACCACCCCTCCCAGCAAATTGGTTTTACAGTAATTTGTTTAATGTTCACTTCTAAACGAACAAAAAATTTCATATATCTCCTTTTGAAATCCATTGTGCTCTATCAGTCGACTGCTTGGTTCGAACCTAGTAATTGACTAACTTCTAGTGATACTGTTTACTTTTTGTACTTAATATTGTTATCTATACCTTTTCTATAATATATTCTATAAATAGATAGTATTTAACATACTAACAGGAAAATCATTCTCATCTTTATTTGACAATTAGATTTGATCTTTTCATGAGGTTCTTTTTTTGTAGTGCTCATCCTTTTCTGCAAAAAACTCTACAAATAACTGAAATATCTACTCACTAAGGAGGGCATTGATTTTCATGATAATTCTTCTACATAAACTATTGCTATTAACATGATACAATTATTACCAAATGCTTACAGTTTCAATTATACCCAAAAAATAAATATGATTATTGAAGGACTCAAATTGATTCAACTCTATCTTATAGGGTCCTGGATTCATTTTATATACACAGTGAAAAGCTTTAATATGTATACCTGTCACCTGATGGTAATCAGCGAAGTCAAACCAATAAGTAAATACTGTAAAAAATGGTTAGGTATTACGCGTGGGGGACGCAATATACGGGACGTTCTTACGCGCGGTCACATTATATCATTGGAGCGCGATGTTAATCTCTCCCCACGCGCTAATAATACATTAGTATCTTTAACTAGCATCATGTTTTATAATATAATATTTATTCTCTCCATCTGATGGGATCCCCGCGTCTATTTTCTTTCCGCCCCACGCGAAAAAATGCCGTGGCCTTGAGGTGACAATAATGACCTGTACGCTTATTTAACCCCCAGCCGTAATATTTAACCACTTTTGACCAGCAGTAGTAGACATAGCTGTTCTCATTTTGATTTCGAAATGGCTAATTGACAAGATGGTGTATACTATGGTTCAAGAGTAACTAGTAAGTCTTTGCAGATACAAAGCTCTATTTAGACAAAGATATTGTTATAGTATTTTTATATCTTAAATTTTTTCACAGCTGTTGCTTATTAAAATACGGTGCAGTTCTAGAACGTATACATACTTATCAATATTTGTTGATGTTGAAATACTTTTTGAAAGGATGAAATCAAACTACTACATTAAAACATTGTATTAAATGATTTTGTTATCTGACTTTTAGATCTATCAACTAGCCACTATAAAACGCGAATATTATTGATTATTACTAATTTTGTGCTCTATCTCAAACGAAGCTATGGAATTAATTTCATTTATGTCATAGTCTATTTTAGTTGTTTATATATTTATATTTCAGCATGACGGACATTTGTTCTCACAACATCGGTACCAATCACATATCGTCTTATTAAGGTCACACCAAAGACCTTTCAAACTAATCATGAGACCAATATCTAGACTATGGACCGTCCTATCTATAGATAGTGTAACAATTACTTGTGTCTGCATTTTCTTGCTTCTGTTTGCTACTATTTACACAAAATCATATGCCGTTCTCTGATGTCGATGTTGATTGCTAATTTCCTCATCCAGAGATAGTGCTTTTACACAATTACACGCACGATCATGAAGAATTATGTTCTCGTCGGGATTAAAATGAGACAAATTCTACTCTCCATAAGTGAGTGTAAATGTGTTACTCTTAGAAAGTCTCGTATTACAGTTTCGTTCAGTCGGATTATATCGACAAGCTACCAACATACTGAATAGATGATACGATGTTTAGGGGTCAATTTAAAAGATTACATAGACATTTGCTATTATTGCCATGTTGATTTATGGGTGTTGCTATTGCTATCTACTGTAGCATCTATTACAAAGATATCTGACCTACAATAACCATGTTCTCCTATTGCTTTATTGTGTATAATTTCTATTGTATGGTATTTAGCTATTTTCCTAGCTATCTTAGTATCTTTATTAAATATAGTGAATGCCATTTTTTATACAGTTTACATGTCTTCTTCGATTCGCACATGATACAGGTTTCACACTGGTCCACTCTACGATAACAGCCTTCAGACGAACAACTTGTCATGTCATCTCCCTGTACTCAAGAGAGGACTCGTATATCTCACATACCCATGTTTTGCTACGGTCAGTGGTATTGGGCATTGAATTTGCTCCTTTTTTTACGTACATGAACGATTAGCAACTGAATTGCACGAATGGAATCAATTTTTAATTCGCATTAGTAGCCTAAACAGTGCCAACTGTTTATTCCAAGCATATAGTAGCTTACAGTTGAATTTGAAATTTTGAAAATAGATAATGATTTTTTGAAAGAAGTCTATTTAAAAAGTCGGTAGTAGGAGCCTCGGTGATGTTTGGGGATGTGCTTTTTACAGGTGGAGCACGGATTGACAACGCCAAATCACTGCACTCAGTTCCCGTTCATGCCACGATTAATATAAGTCTAAGTTCCGAGGGAGATGTGGTGTTGGTCTCAGATTATAACAGCTAATTTAATAACTACTCTTTAACGCCATGTCAATTATACGATGGGAACAACCAGACCATTCTAAATTTTTTGACCTGGTCAACCTATTATTAATGGGGTTTTTCTTTTAGAATCAATCAATGTCTTATTTCATTGAATTTAAAGGGCAGTTAGTACTACTTGCCACTCTTAATTGGATATCGTAGGCTTATAGAATAAGAAAAATTTTTTTTTATCTCAAAGCTAACCATAGGTTTGTAGACACTTCATTTTACGAGCACCGTCTTCCAGCGGGAGGCGAAATTTATCTTTGTATATGGCGGTTGTCCGGCGATCCGTGGCCAAGAATGTAGTTTGTCAGGCAGGGCCATAAACGTCGCTGAACCTTCTCTTGCTGAGAAAAGGACTGACGATA
Source organism: Ostrea lurida (assembly GCA_903981925.1). Lineage (NCBI taxonomy): Eukaryota > Metazoa > Mollusca > Bivalvia > Ostreida > Ostreidae > Ostrea > Ostrea lurida. The sequence continues at coordinate 47,649 of CAJDSM010040625.1, forward strand.
CATCCAAGATTGTACACAGAATTGTCGTGCCCTGGGGATTCCTAAGGAAGATGTACGCTCCTTAATGACCTTAGATCCAAGGTTACTTGGGTCACACAAAGGCTCACAGGGGTCTACTACTACACAGTAAGTAGGTATTTAAACATTGGCAAAGTAGTTTTGTCCGGAGCCGAGTTAAACTCCTGATCCTTCTTTGGATATGAATCCTTGCTAAATATGACTTAGTTATCACAGTGAAATCTTGTTGCTCCATGACCTAGTGTAAAGTGTCAATTGACCTATGAATATCACATAGGTTTAACCTTGGTTTCAAGAAAGTTCCTATTTAAACACAAATGAATAGTTATAAACATTGGCAAAAATAGATATTGGCTCCTTGCTGAGATACAGAGGCCATAACTTCACTGATTCTCTTCTGTAGATTTTGTAATAAGGTATTTCACAGAATTGTTGCCTGACCTAAGGTATGAAGTTGTCATTGAGCCTTTAGATCCTATATAGGTTCTTATTGAGTCAAAAGTCAAGCACAGGCTCATCACATAATAGTATATTTAACAATTGGCATTAATAGTCTTGTACGCAATTAAGACAAATCCGTGATCCATCTTCTGTAGATATCTTTAGAATAATTATTTCACAAGAACAGTAGTGTGTTGCTCCTGGATCGCGTCAAAAATGGACAAACGTTGGTATACCGATCGCGGTGTCCATGACCTTAGAGGTCCAAACGAGGTATTGGTCCATAAGGTCAAGAGTTAAGGTCCACTTTGGTTACAACACTTACAGTGATTAAACATTTGTTTCTGTGGCCATAACTTTTGAAGGTAGAATGTGCAGATGTATTGGAAAATATTTCAACAGTTAATTTTTTTTGTCTCAATGGACACCAAGAAAGTGTACGCATGAGCCTTGAGCCAATGGTCCCATGCTCAGAAGTAATCAAGGTCAAAAGGCACATTATGGTTTTAAACCTTGTCCGAAACCTATTAAGTTTTCACTGAGTGCATATAGAGATGGTTTGAAAAATATTTTCATGAAATTGTTCGCCTTCACCCAAGAAGTGTATGTAGAGCATTTTGACCAAGGTCATGCGTACGAGAAGTCAATGGTCACATATGCAGACCAGTGGTTATTTTACTTTGATCTACAGGACCATATAAGTCTTTGCATGGATTGATTTGAATAAGGCTGATATTTCAACAGAAACTGTTGGTTCTAGATCCAAATTGTGAAGATGATATTAGACTTGAGCTAAGGGTTCCAACTGGTAGCAGATAGTGCGATACGGTCGCAATGAACATAGTAGTAATGGGTAAACTTGTCCTAGGACCGTTATGTTTTCACTGCAGGGGCAATAGATCCCTGAGGAATCATAATGTCACCAGAAAGTCTCGCGGGGTCTAGACCCTAAAGGACTCCAATCTCTGATGTTAAAAATAACTTAGACGTTATGACACGCAAACCATTGAAATCGTCACATGACTACACGTAGTTGGTTGTGATCACATATCACTTACTTGTGATGCCCTGTAGCACCAAATCAACATCTTTACTCAAATGAGTGCAAGGCAGCTTCTAGTCTAAGATTTTTTCAAAACAGCATGAATTTGACCCTAGTAAAATAATGATCAATTCAAAATTGTCATGCACCTTGAAGCCTAGTAAGGCTTCACCTGGGTGGATTCAATATAGGTCAAAAATATTGTCAACATGGCTTATGCGTCTTTACCCGAAACATTAGTCTTTAGATCATGATGACCATTATAGTCTGGGTGTTCAATATTTTGGATACGTATGCGATTGCGTTTGAAGAAGATACCGAGATTTTAAGTTCATATCTTGATTAAAAAGTACTTCAAACGTTATGAAATCCGAAGTGTGTAGTAACAACCCATTTAAAGATTGTTTAGTGATCCGTTTTACATCAATGAGCAAAAGCTTAAAACTTTGAAAAAATTTTAAGATAAAACAATTGTATGTGATGCAAAAAGGCTATTATGGAACAGTGTGTCAAAGGCTGTTGGAGCATAACAGGTCAGCTGATAAAGAGAAGGAAAAATCCATATTTAAGTGACAAGAAAAATGTAGCGGGGAATGAAGTTTATATGAGTAGCGATGGATTTATTATGCACGTGAAATTGTCATTTTATAAGTAAAGAAAGAAGAATTTTGGGTAAACAAATCTCTCTATTCCTCGTTTTTGTTACATAATGGATACCTTCTTTCCATGTATCGTTTTGGGAAGAAAAGAACACCAAAGTTTTTACTTGAAAAGATGTAGGATAAATGGTTTTCTCCCCATTTTATATTTATTCCCAATTGAGACTCATATGGATATAACCTTTGACAGTATTTTTGTCTGGTTTACCAACATCCCTAAATGAGTGAGTAAATATGAAGGTGACTTGTGTCAGGTTAATCACTGTTTTCTAATACAGGCTATTTTGTTTACAACTAAAAAATAAATATCATTTTTTTTAATTTTCTTATTTTATTTTTCCATTTATAAAACCTCTCAATAGCAGGACAGAGCATAGAGGAGCTAAACTTCGCCAAAAGAACTACTAGGGGTCTCTCTAAAAAGTTTTTTTCATTACTCTATGATTAAGTCTATCATATTTAATTGTACACAACAAAAAACAGTTTTTCCCAGACATTAGCTCCACCTCTATATAGTCTTCAAGCGGCGCTGTGCTTTTGCCTGTCCCATTGTGCCGACGCCCATGCCGCCCCTTATATGCCGCTGACCCCCATGCTGCCCTTCAGAGGAATCAAGTGTTTCATCGCTACCTTGACAGTGCGGTTTTGTGAAAAAAGAATTAAAAAATGTTTTGTTTACAATCGGAGTCCATGATTGCCTAGAGGTCGGATGTCCAATTAATCCCAAATATAGGATATCTTAATCTTCGCCTATGTAGTTACAAGGAGGGGAGAGGGTGGCTGATAAATTTAGTCCTTATGACGTACCTCAGGGCTTTCCAATAGGGAGCTACTATGGGCATACACTTACGAAGATGTACGCTCGGCTAATCGCCAGACTCGAATTTTTCCGGGAATCATCTAGCCGGAAATTTAACCGAGGTCTGGGATGAATCAAATTATGGCATCTAATACATTCTTTCAAGATGTTTATATGGAGAAAGCGATGTTATTTATATTCAGTTAATAAAATCACTGTGACTATTCAAGTTGGTTGGCAGGTTGTTTATTTGCTCAAAACAATAATGTTTGCCGTTTGCATGAATTAAATCACGAAGTATTCTGCGTATTTGCCATGTGTCAAATAGTGGAGGATTATAATATTCTTATCGTGATCTCTCAAAAGATTATTTCCGATAATGTTGCCCTATTTTAAACCAAGAGTCGTTACTCTCTTATTTGCCCCTGTATGTTGGCCCCTAAACCCGTCCTTTTGAGATTTTAGGAGTTAAGAAATTCACTTACTGAAAAGAGACGACACACTGCATAAGCCCCTAATTGTTTGAACATTGCAATTATTAACGGGATTGGACTCTTGGGAAAGGCATTACTTACTGTTACATATAATCTAGTGACTAAATAGAACAATGACATACTGC
>CAJDSM010040626.1:1448-23172 GCA_903981925.1 Ostrea lurida
TGTGGCCATCACCTTGCTAGCAGGTGACTGCGTCTTAAATTTCTTTGGCCTCGGGGACGCATGCTCTATTCACTGACGAAGTTTTATTCTCTGGTTCATAATAATGAGCCCAAGTCTCATCTACATTTGGACCTAAAAAAAAGCACCGTTCAACAAGCGCGTCTGACATTACTGTAGCCTCTGCGAACTTCAAGTCAGTATTATTCACCTATATAAATGGAACACTGTATAACTTTTCCTCTATAATCTACATACATATATTTAGGCGTTAAACTAGGACGATTACACTGTCAGATGATCTATCTAACTTTTTCGCTGCAATATTAATAGCGTGCTTGGTATTCGGATTCCGACGGGCTGGTAGCTCGCCTACCTAAAACTGTTTAAAACGCTACCAGTTTATGAAATGACCAAGTGCTAGCACTAATTGTCTTTCACCGGAACTTGGCGCCAATCAGAGTACACCATGGACTCGCCGCTCTTCAACTTTCCTCTACACATTCTCTATACGCTCCAGCCGCGGTAAGCATGTACACAAACACGTGGCCGCCCGCTATCCACATCCTGGTGCGTTCATACTTCTCTGCCAAGACTCTAACGAACCCCAACCAAAAAACGTTCCCGAGACATAAATCGCGACCCGACCCAGAATTTTAACCCCGCTGCCCAACCCGCCAAATAAAATGGTGCAGAGAACCATAATATCGGCTAAGTTCCGGAACCTCCGACGCTATTCTCCTGACCTGCCTGGTTCTACGCCCAGCGATGGGATTCCAAAACAGCGCCCTCCCAACGTGTTCCCTTTCAAAAGATGCTGTTCAAAACTCCTCGTACCTCCATTTAAAAAATCCACGACCGAAAAGAAATCATGATGAACCAAAAACGCGACCGACAGTCACCCCGCCTCCGTGGGGCATAAGTTCCACAGGGTCAAACCCACGAATCCACTCCAGCCCGCTCCTGCTCATCACGACCCTCCCGATCTTCCTCTGCTCTTGCATGGTGTAAATTTCCAACACACACAAAGCGATATCCCGCATTGGCCGACTCCATCTCACCGTGGCCCCATCGAAGACCTCGACACGCTCTCCATTCGTCAGCCGCCCACGACCCACCGACCGCACCGCCCGGATGGGCCGCCCGGCTGACCCCTAAAACAATAATCAAATCCCGATCAATTGACGTAGAGCAGCGGGGACTTGGCCCTTCAAACCGTGTCCGCCTCTAATTACTCCATAAAAAAAGGTTGTAAAAAGACACCACTTATGACCTACATTTAGTACTATGCCCGACCCTGCATTCCCTGTAAACCGGGAAGTTTGATTTTTCTACAGTGATAGGATTAGTACGCGACAACAAGATTCAGGTTTATCTGCAGGAAAGTGGCCCAGGAAAAACCAACTTGCGGATGTGTGAATTGCCTATCCGCAGTTAACACTAGGCCACGGGGATGTCTGGGATTTTCAAACAACATCCAGGCATATTCTGATTCAGATATTGAAGCCGCCTCCCTGTGTGCAAGGGACACCGTTGCCACCGGGCTCGGCGTATAGTCCAGATGACGATTCTAATTAATAGAGAAAGTATTTACGGTCACTGGCTTATCTTTGTGTGATCGTCCGGGAACCATGTAAAGTTAAGAAGTGCAGGGGCCGACAAAGTAAAAGAATAGATGAATACCACGGGTGCAAGAACGGGACCAGCAATTATAGGTCCAAATTATAAGGCGCTCAATCTCGAGCCCCAAAAAATGTGGGACAAATGAAGACTTTACCCGCGGCGGGCCTATACGATATGTGCAAAAAAGGCCTGGGGTCAGTGAAATCTAGGCTGAGCCCAAAATCGGCAGATCGTCGAAGACTAGATCTAGCCCAGACGTAGGCGCCTCAAATGAACAAGATATATGTAACGAACAGGCCCGACTGACCAACCTAGGAGTGTGTAATTGGGGCTGATGGATAACGGGGATTACCAATGTCCACCCCAGCAACAACCCCGAATGTTGAATACAGTGGTAATCGATGTCGGCGTTGCATCTCCCGGAAATAGCCATATAGTTATGACATATCGGGCTGGGCACTCCGCTCTGGCACCTGTTCGACTTCGGGCTACAGACGTTAAGACTTTGCTCTGCAGTTGATGCGAAAGATTCTCAGGTAAGGAATTAACCGTGATCAGACGATTTTTGGCGACGATCCCGTGGCGGCGTGACTCAATTATGGGGAAAAAAAAACAAATCAAATTAGGGTAAGTTTATTTGACAAAGACTGTACGGTTTCAGCATTCAACATGTTGGTGAAAGAAGCCTGAGTATAAACGTGGTCGTGTAAAGATGATTGATGCCAGAGTGGACACGGATACGTTCGAAAAACCGTGGGAGGTTTTGTTTTTGAACACGTGAATTCCAATATGGTGGTACACAAAAAAAAATTGAATATCGTGGCAAAAAACACACCGATGAGTCACCCGGTATGATCAGTGCAACTATTCCAAGAGTGCCGATGGTAGTGGTCGGGAAAACCCAGGTGTGTGAAAGTAAAGTGCGAGTATGAAGCCAACGGGCGGTCTGGTGGGGGAGTTCTACCCTCTGGAAAAGCTTCGCCCAAGTTAACGGTCCCGGCAGGACTTTAAAGCTCAAGTACAGGGGTCATACAAGTTTTGCGCGTTTCGTTGGGTACAAGCCGAAACGGGGAGAGGAATAAAAATGGGGAAGGAAGGATAAGCTGTGAAAAGAGTTGACCAAAGCCCGAGAGCCCAGAACCCGATTGGCACTGAGATGTGCCATTTTTCTGGGGAGGTATGACTCAAAAAAATAGGCAGTGGGTGAATAACTTTTTATTCCATAGTGCCCTTTGAGTGGGACTCATAGTGATAACCACTATGTCCTGAGCGAGCCTTATTGTCTCTGGGTCAGGTCAAGTCCAGAAACCTTCTGGACACTCCGGGAAATCTATCGGTAAAACCACTGGACAATTTATGTCGGAATTTGGTTCGCGGATTCAGTAAAGAGTTGCTAATACCTGGGGTAAGCCCCCAATTAGAGGATCTATCGTATTCCCTAATCTTCGATGCTCACAATTTCTCCAACAATATCACACGTTTTAAGATTCGCACCCGCTTGTATGCTGCAAAATACGCCTGCTAAAGTGTCAATTTACCAATTGATATTAACTGAGTTTTGATAGCGGAAAACTTTATCACTTCGCAATTTATTACGATGACGCGTTAACGTGGTTTTCGCAAATTACTTTTGGATCTACAAAATGAAAAAAATTCCTTTTAAATCTTTTTGAAAGAAACTAAGAGGTTGTATTTTTTAAAAGTCACAAGAAGGCTCCGCCCCAATGGGCGACCGCCGGCCATTAGATACATGCCTGACATTGAATTAGGCTGTCAACGCATTCGCAACTGACTCAAGGAAATTATAGCCAACTCGGTACGTAAAACCGGAGTGCAGGACGGGACCGAAAACACGAAAGGCGGAAGGACATAACCACCACTCGGAATGACCAGACGTATGTTAACAATAGGAAGTTGCGTAAAGATGGCATGTAGTGGTTCTCTGATAAATCAAAAAAAAGATCATTGTCAAAAAAAAGGTGAGGATGATCCCCATAAAACTCATTAACTCTCACGGTGAATAAAATTCCCCCCAGGCCCCATGTATTTATTTTTAGTCTTGAGCCTAACAAGTTAGGCTCAGTGAGAATAGTTGGACTCCAGTGCCACGCGTATGCACAGGCATCCCGGCCATAAAGACCGCGACAAGCATGGAAAGCGAACAGGTACCATTGATGTCGGTATCAACAGTAGTATTGGGAAGACTCGGAGATTATCCCACCACTCGCCGTCGGAAGAGAAGGCAGTTCTACGGGGCTATGCTGAAGCCCATGCGATACGATGATCCAGGATTTGTTCGGTAAATTGAAGGGGGAGGTGTGAACGTAGAGGAGGAGTGTGGCCGGTGGTAAGGAAGCTCCCGACTATGGTAGGAAATAAAGTTCCCGAAGTCCAGATGGTCCTGACAACAAGCCTTCAGGTCTGGAGGACCTTGGTTGTGTGAGTTAGAAAAGGTATATCAATACGGAGGGCGAACCCGGAGGGGCGGTACCCCGGAGATAACCTCTCGGGTTAATATACGAGCTTATAAACCAAGTCTAAGCCATGGTTTTCAGCCCGGTTTTAAGATTAGTTCTATTATAGTCTATACATAAAATTAAGGTAATTTGGCACCCACAGGGGGGGGGGGGGCACACTGGGCCCCCGGGCCTGGGCCCCCCCTCTACAATCCGCACTTGCTCTTGCTCACCGATGGAAGGATGAGTGAAAAAATAGAGAAAGTGTCAACACGTGGGAAAAACCTTGGTGGTCGACACCTTGCCTCGTGGAAGGAAATAACGCCATAAGTATTTTCAACAAGGTGGTAAACCGAACATCTGTGTCCAGTTTGACGCTCAGGATTACGCCAGCTTTGGAGCCCCTATTTGTTACTCAAAATAAATTAAATGTTTTACAAACGATACATCACAGAGCTTATTGTATCTGTTAATAATGCAAGGATACCTAGTTATATCTCGATATACTCTCAACATTTTTTTGTCTGCGTAAGGGTTTGTGCAGTTTGCAAGGTTGAATGATGTAAGGCAGAACGAAAACTGTCATGATGCTCAATGGGGTAAGTTAATGAATTATCGCCTGCGAGAGAGTGTATGCCGTAGGATCCCTCCTCGCACAATAAGTAGACGGACACCTGAGATAGTACCCTAAGTTGTTGGGAACGGGGTTAGATATTGGCGAGGGTACGGGAGTTAAAGGATGAACCATGTGGTATCTGACCCACGTGTGCAACCTCGCTGTCGTATAAGTTCTTGTTGGCTTCCAGTCGTCATGGGTAAAATTGATGGTTTCAATATTCTGATTCGCGTGTGGAAACAAACGAACGCAAGCCGTGGCTTAGATGTTAGGCTCTACCCTCAATATTGTGAAGCCAGACATCTTGGTTATTTTGTTATCCTAAAATTCGAATTTTTAGGAGAGGGCTGGGGAATTTTTCTTTCAAATGTGTAATTCCCAAAATTATGATCCCGAACACAGCTTGAACCAGATGGTTAACCAGATGCGTCACTGCTAGTTCATAAAGCAAAGCCTGTATGGGAAGAGACCACCAAATCTGATGAGTCGGAAACGGGCGATTTATAGCCAAAAAGTATTCAAAGTGATTCAATTTATGCTCATTACCACATGGCCATTCATTTTCTTACAGGGTCTCGAAAAAACCAGTCCCTGGTATACTTGCCAAAATGTAACCAACGGGGTCTAGTATTGATTTAGGGTGTTCATTTATTAACAAGGGTGGTGTAGCATCGTAGTGAGTACTTACCATCAAAGTGCGTAGCCTTGTCTGTCTCCCTGTCCAGGTGCCAGATGGAATAACCCCTATTCCATATTTTTAGACTTTGTATGTAATCGGAGGGGACGTCTCTATAATCTTGCCTTGTGCTTTAGATGGGGTGAACTGTGAGCTTAAGTCTTGACACGTCTGACTTCAAGTCAAAAGGTCCACCTTAGGAGGGTTAGGGTGGTTTTCTCATGCCTGGCCCAGTATATCGGTATGAGATTTGTCTTTATCAAATTAGATGATTTGTTAGACCCATTGTTAAACTGACTCTGACCCAACTGATCCTGCGTTAATTACTCGGTTTATGGTGGTTTAAAATCAGTATTAAAGAGGAGTTTGTTGTGTGCAAATTGAAGTGACGTTACATTGATAAAGTTTTCCTGTACCCTAGAAAAGGTGGAATTGCTCTACTTGTTTTTACGGTGAATGCCCTTTCGGTCTAATTTGATTTGTTTCGAAAAGGCTTTAGTTGTGGATTATAAATTATATTGGCCTTCAAGCCTGAACATATTTCCTTCACATTGGTTTTATAATGATTTATTGAAGATGAAATCAACAGTTTGAACTAGTGAGATATATTCTATAGAGTTTTGTATACATGTTTCCTAATTTTTGCACTTCAAATATCAGAAAGTTCTTTTCACTCGAGATTATTATTAGTATTATTCATATATTGTCATCAAGCTTTTGTATAGAGACAACACAGTATTTGTTGAATGTTCGGCAGTTTGGGCAGGATTACAAATTCAGACGAACCGTTATAAATTATTAATCATAAACTTCTAAGAAACACTGTTGATTGATCTGCAAAAAGAAATACATATCATATCCTCCACTTAATAAGTGATTTCGTCCAGTCCCACATTCATTCCGCCATTCGTTACCCCAAATCTTGGCGAGCGAGTCGGAAATATAATTTTATGGTTTATGACAATTTATAAGAAGTATCCACCTGCTTTTATCTGAAACTTTCTCGACACACTGCTTTTGAAGTCAGTTTTGGGCGTACGAAACTTTTGTGAACATGCAAACCTACCTTGAAAGAGCGGCAACGTGTGCGAATTTGAGTGTTCTGGTGTTGATTGCCATTGTTGATAATTTTTCTTTTTTTTCGCTTTAACTAATGAGACGATTTAGTCCATTTTAGCGCAGTTTTCGGGAGAGAAGTTTTTTGCGGCCGCGAAATGTATACAGGGCCAAGATCTGGGGGAGCTCGCGGTAACAATAGGACACCGGCAAAAGAGTGAAGACGTGCCGGGGGACCGAAGGTCGTACAACTGAACAAGAAAGAGCCGGTGCCCAAACTCGGCGGGCAGAAGGCCACATGAACGACCCTCACATAGAGTAACCTTACATTCGCACTGCGCATTGTCTAGTGAGCCGAACCCGCATTGTCCGCAAAGGTCGGTTGATTTTTTATAATTATTTATTTAAATTATTTTCATTAATTTTTTATACCTGTGAAATTTTTCAGACAACACACAGCCGACAAGGGAATCTCCGCCAATAATTGTTTTATGTGTTCGTGAGCATGATACTTACACTTACCTGTGTGAGGATTTGGAACAGAGTAGGCCGCCGGGAAAAACTTGTTCCCTTAATGACGGGTTTTCCCTAGTCCCTTGGTGGGTCTGCGGAAGGTCGACGCATTTCACAAAGGGTGTCCTCCCTTTTAAATGAGGGAATTCTTGTATCTGTTAATTAATAATAGTTATACTGATAGGGCATATATACAAGAATGAGTTGAGCCTAAGGGTGCCTATGGCGCGAAGCTTAATGGAGTTGGAGAAGCGGAACTTGGGCGAGCCAGTTACTACAATTCTAAAACCGGGAGATATAGTACCCGAGCTGGAGAGGGCAGGACAGGCGAGAAGGAAGGGTAGAAGGGAAGGGAACTATATACCAGTATAAAAGACAAAATAAATCGACGGAGTTGTGCGAAAATAGGAGCGAGGTTGGCGTGTTCGAACCGCGCCACACGACGTGTAAGCGAACCAAAAAAGGCAAAGACGCAGGGGGGAATGTTCGGGTACAAAGAAGGAGCCCGTTCCCCCCGGGCTAAGAAATAATGCGCGTTCGAGGCCTGGGGAAAGGAGGTGAATGGAGGACGCACGGAGGGAGAAGAAAAGAGGGCCAGCGCGATAACTCCGATGAAGCGTAGGGTTGACTGTGACCCAGTGTACCCATTAGGTGGTAGCGCAACGTGGGTCGGCTCTGACAACAAAAGATGGATTGAGTATGTTGGGCCAGCCAACTCCAAAGTTTGACTATACTTGGATAGTTTTACCAAACTGGACCTGCAGGATGTGTTACGAAATTGTGAAGGAGACAAGGTAGTAGGGAAAAAAGTTGGGGAAGCAGGAACGGAGCCAGGAAATGGCGAAGCGACCAGACAGAAACCCTGAGGGCGCGAAGAAAGAATGGACAGACTTGAGCGTGTGGCGTGCCGGGAGAATGAATTCCCCTTAGATAAATGAAAGCTAATACACAAACCTCCGTAATCAAGCTCCATAGGCCAGAATGTGTAATAACAAGCACTGAATCCAGCTCGGACAGCTATATGGTTACCAGTTGGGCCTATACGGTATAAGCATAGGAGGAAAGATATTTAATGAAGAGTGTTTGAAGAAGGATAATGCCAGACTACGTCATTTAGCCTTTAGGAGCGCTCGTACTCGTACTCCACTCCTTGGATAGGTCAATAATGGAGATACTCTAACACGAAGGTCAATTTATATGTACCAATACATGCGGGTTATGGTATCGAGCACTAAAATGCGTAATCTTCCAGTTGGTTCATACGACCTGTTAGTGGCGCCCCGAAGTTATTCCATTGCATTAGGAACTATAGTAAGGAAGAAAACCCAATGCGTTACACAGTGAATCAAGAAACAATCCAACAGCGGAACTTGGAAGGCCAAAGAATACGGGAATGAGGAAAGGTCATAGTTTCCTTCCCATAGCTTTTTTCACAATTTGGGTTATTGGAAAGATCGGAACGCGGTATATTTCGACTAACATGGGCACTGTAATTTAGGACATATTATGGAAAGCAAAAATCGTACGAATTTATAATCAAGCGATTCAGTCTGCATGCTGTGGTTTCGTCTATGGTTATGGGTCGTAACTGTACTGTGGAAATGTCGTTGAAGGAAATCATTCCTTAGCAAGAAATTGGGGGTTATAAAGGATGGCTAGTACCTAAGCGTGTTGATAAGTATCGGCACCGTCTCGGGAGGATCTGATACGATATCTCTGCTATAAAAGAAGGAACGGAGATAAGTTAACACTGCTAAATATACCAAATTGGTCAGTTAACGAAGCGTAAGGATGCTCTTGTAATTTACTTTGAAGATTACTTTCTAAAGCAGTGTAGTTTTTTCCGAACTTAGCAGGATGTTGTGGGAAGTCGCCGATACCAGAGGAAGTGGGTCCAATGGGGTGCGGGTGGCATATGGGAGCATAGTCAAACAGCACTTCATCCTCGTTAGACAAGTGGACTAGGTAAGATTAATGGATCATTGATTTCTTTCTTAGCATCTGCCGAAATGAGTGAGAATATTGACCGGAGAGATGCAAAAACTTGCACGAAATAAGTGGGTCATGAACCGGGAGGTTTTGTTGAGCGAATAGGAGTACCACCAGTTGCGCATTGTGGATAATTAGTAGGCGAAAGGGAATAAGGTCTTGGAGTGTACGAAGGAGAAACGTCTATACCATCTCCTTATCAGGAAACCCCGTTTAGCAAACGTGGCAAAAATTGGCGAGGGCCTTTTTGTTAGCTGATCGCCCACTCTCGCGTCAACGGCATATGAATTGTTGATTACGAATGACTCCAAATATAACAATTATGAGCGCACTGTTATGGATTTTCTGGTCAGACTTTCTTTATAGATCCTGTTCGAATCGACGTCTAATGAGATAGATAGGCTTGTCTGTCCGAATCATGAACAGTATCTGTTATTTCTTTTGTTGTATGTTACACGGGGTCAGCGCAGGAGATATGTGATGGGAGACCTTATTTCATGACTTTACGTCTAGTATGATCTCGAATCAAAATGGTTAGACGTAATGTTGATCTTGGAATCAGGACTTTAGGTGTTTTTGACCTGACAGCCAATGTATTCATTCGCATATAAGAAAAAGAGAAGGAAAGAAATTGTCGAGAGGTACATAGAATCATTTTATGTCACATCCTGAGTATCAGGATGTTTAAAGTCATAGTGGTCATTTTTATTTTTCACACAAAAAAGCACATTTTTCATTTGGTTAGTTTATCAAATAGCAATGTTCCCAAGTGATAGAACGTACTTGTGTTTTTCTCCATTGCCGGCAGAACCACATAAAGAAATCTGGATCAAAACAATACATAGTAAAACTTCGACAACATATATGAAAATTTAGAAACAATATGCTAAAAATTCGAACTCAATGTGTTCGATTGTGTGTTCCCTAAAATTCCAGGTAAGTCGGTTAGTCAAGTCACGATCAATTTAGTTCAAGAACTTCCCGGCAACTAAACATTCAGATCATACAGCCTATATATTTCACAGCGCAGATTCTATTTGCAAGTAAAATTGGTTTTATTTGATCCGCGATAGAAAAATAATTTGGATTGGAGTATTTTGTCTTTGGAATGTGAGGAAAGAAACTATCTCTGCCTCTTAAGTAGGGACATGAAGAATATTTTCAGTAGAGGTTTGATGCGACTCGCTTAGTCCTGCGTTGGGGTTGATTTCATCAAAGAACTGTATGGGTTTTCCGTAAGGTGACGAATTGTTTGATTGCCTTCTTTGTTGCCTGCTGGAGCGTCTGAGTTTACTTACCATTTTCTCGTTGCGTACCGTCGCCGGTGTGGGGTCAGCGGGGTCGTCACGTCGGTCACGGCGGTACGTGCGGGTTACCTGACAGTTTTGCGTCAGCGTTGGCGGTCAGGCTTTTGCGTGTCTCACGGTTTCGTTCTAGGAAAGAAGCGACTCAGGGTCGGCCTCGTCACCTGTGCCCGCGTCCCGTCACATTTTTGCGCTCGGTCGTCACTTGCGGCACCGTTTCGCTTCAGACGTGGCAATCAGCTATTGGACCGTGCGGCCTGCTTCAACGTACCGGCTCAGCTTCAGGTGGATTTTTTCCATTTTAAATTTCGGTGATCCAAGAGATAAGATACTGTTACATTACCTACTCCATTAATAGTACATTATGGAAATTCATAAGCGCGATATTATAGAATATCATTTAAAATTCCAGCCATCCCCCCAGTCTAAAATTTTCTTGTTTCAGGTCTTCCAGATAAGGGTTAATGATAACCGGATATCTGACGTCCTCAACTTTATAGTCCGTAGGCATCTGCATTTTCGTATTTATTCATCTCAGGAGATTATAAAGGCCTGTTTACAAGATAATAATGGTCCAGAATATGGTCCATTTGTTGAAGAATGAAGCATTGCCTAGGAACCAATGACAGGACATAAAGATTTGAAAGAAAGGGACGTTTCTTGCTATCACCCCTCATAGTGCTAATAGATGACCGCGTATGAAAGTAGGCCTAAGGCCCATTGTCGTTTGTCGCATAGTTCCCTGCCACAATCCACAATGAAGATACATGCTACAGCAGGCTTGATATGTAAATAGGTACGGACAAGCGAACGGAAGCCATAAATCATCAGTATAAAGTGAGTGGTTTCAGTGAGCATACTATCATCAAATGATCTCGGCTTGTTGTGAGGTGATATTGTCTATTAGAAAGTTTAGGTATTGAGTATAGATTTTTTGGTGTAGGAGGGGTAATGTGGAAGAAGAGGGGATTATTGGATGAGTGGATTTAGATGATTTCTAAGTACGGCTGAACATTGTTTTGGGTTATTTTGGGGTGGTTGGTTGGTTCGGTTGTTTTTGGGTTGCTGTGTTTAGCAGTACTATCTCTCAGTGACTGAAGTTCCCCACTGTTATATTATCCCATTTCCGGAACAATATTATTAGTGATGTTTAGTCTGTTGGTGTTTTATTTAGATTCCATTTTAATTTGGCGGACGGGGGTTCTCACTGGTGTAGAAAGTGAAAGTTGGAAACCATTTCCTGCTTAATATTGGGAGTTACGTTTGGTCACTATAGCGCAATCGGAAGGAATGCAGTATGCAGCTTTTGCAAAGCTGGGTTGTTGGATGATGTACCACGATGTGCTTTCGCCAAAGGAAGTGCGGACGAGTGGGTTTGGTAACGCGAAGTAAGTCATCCATGGTTTTGGGGGGGTGGGGAGGACCGGAGTCGACTTTGCGAAGAAACAGATTTGGATGAGCTAGGACGAGAGGTAGAGACAGTTGACAACTGGAGGAGACTAGTGGTTTGACGAACAGGATTGAGGCAGGGACTGGGGTAATGGACCCCGGTATGGTGAGAGTACACTGTGGCCCTGGAGCATCTGATCTGGGTGGGGTCGTGTGGTGCAAGGGTCGGGGTGAGGACAGCCGATACAAGTGGCGGTGGGACTGAGCAGAGGGGTACATAAAGGGAGGATAGACACCCGGTGTGGTGGATGTGTGCGGTGTCATTTTTTTGAGGTCTCTTCGTTGTATTTTGCTTTTTGAGAGTTTGAGTGGGGGGGGGTTTTTTTTTGTTTGTTTTTGGGGTTTTTTGGTTCGTTGGGCAGTATTTTGAGATGTTTGGTCTTGTTTATATTGGGATCTATTTGGTTATCATGGATTGATATGCCGTGCAGTTATAGAGGTAATTGTAGATTCCATAGCCGTTACATGTTCAAGTTCTTGAGGAGTTCTATATGTTTGGTTTTGGAGTGTGTTTTTGGGCATTGTGGTTTTTTTTTTTGGTATTTATTTATTTGTTTATGTGTTTGTATTATTTGTTTTTTTTTTTGTTTGTAGTTTTGATGTGCGGATGGGGTAGATTTTTTGCGAGAATTGATTTTGCTGACTGCTTATATTTGATTCGTAGGGTGTTGACTGTTGATTAAATTTCAGGTATTGGGTATTATACTTGGTTCAATCATACAATGTGTTTTGTTTGTAGCAGCATCTGCTAGGAACTTTTGCGGGAGGTTCCGATTACATTAGCCAAGGTGAATAATTTCGTGGTTGGAATTTGTAGTATTTGGTTTTTTTTGGTTTGGGGGGGTTGGTGCTACTGTTGTTGTTGGGTCTTTTATTAAGTCATGATAAGCAACAGTTAGGGAAGCGGGCACTTGACAAAACTCTGACTGAGGACGATGGATTATGGCCTATACAGGAGTCAATCCAGTAGAGCACTATGGAGTCCCTCAGCTCTGAGAAAACTAATTAAGCAGGTTAGCGTGGCCATTCCGTAGCGCTGAATGTTTGCGTCTTGGTTAGTAGAGCCACAGTTTTTAAAATTAGAAGACATAGTTAGATGGAGGAAGAGCCAAACAGCAGGACCTAGATACTGGTCCGATGTACGTAGCAGTGATGTGAGATCGTTTTGAAATTTGCCCTAAGAATGGATCAAGATGGGTTCAGGTTATTTCAGAAGTTTTGGCGATGTTTTATTGGTGAGAGATTTTGAAGAGAATTATCTAACGGTATTTTTTTTGTGGAAATTTTTTGATTGGCGTTTTGGACGTTGGTGATTATTTAGATAACGCTCAGTGAATTATGTTAGTGGTGAATTGGGGATTAATAACCAAGTCTTTTTAATGGTTGGTTGGTGGTGGTTTTTTTGTGATTTTGGTAATGGGTTTTGACGGAACCTGTCATAATGTATGAGTTAATGGATGTTTTCCCGAAAGATCTGAGATTTGGTTGGTGTTAGGTATTAGTGGGGTACTTTTTTGCTGATGTAATGAGTTAAATGGAGTTCGTAGTTCATGTCTGTGAGGTAATGTGGTGTTGTGTGTGTTGGTTCTTTTTTGGTAATCAAGAGTAGTAGTGAGAGAGATGTAGAGAAAGAGTGAGAGATGGAGAGAGGGAGAGATGAGATGATGGAGGTAAGAGAGAGAGGTGAGGATTGTATGAGTGTAGGTTTTTGATGTTTGGAAGAGGTACGTAATGATGAGTGGAGATTGAGAGAGAGAATGGTATGGAGATGAGAGAGTAAGACGTTTATGTAATTTGAGATTTTGTGAGATGAGGATGAGAGAGGTATTTCTCAGGAAGGTAGATACTTAGGGACAGTTAAATTGACGTTTGTTATTAGTGTGAGACGCAGATAATTGTTTGAATCTGTGAAGAGTGTGGTAGGTCTGCAAAAGTTAAGAGACGACATCGTGGGGGCCAAGATACAGTTAGGCTTTTATGGATGATGTGAAGTTTGGGTAGTCAAAGCTTGTATAGTGGGTTGGAGGGAAACTTAGGTTGATGGTCTCTGAGGTAAAGGTAATGTCGAGGAGTGATAAGGGTGTTGATTTTTATCTATGAACCCATTTAAGGGTTTTATCGGTAGTTAGGTAACCTCTTTCAGCGTGAGAGAAAGCTGGGAACTACTTTAACAATGACACGCTATATATCTTGGGAAGTGCATTCTCGCCAGTATTTGTCAGCAGAAATTGTCACATTAGATTCTTTGCTAAGGATAGAACCTGAGGCTTCATTATGGGGGATGGGCGAATCCGCAATTTTATTAGCTGGTATCTCCCTACACCTAGTGTTACCAGAGCGGTTAGGTGAGTTTGTCAAAGAACCTACACTGAATGAGTCCAACTGTGTGTTTAAGAGTTATGAAAGCAAAAAGGCAGATTTTTTTTCAGCCGCGTGACTATGCAGCTGTCGTCCGCGTGTCTCGTGCGTGTCGAGGTAATATCTATCAATAGGGTTTACAAGAATTGGTTCCAAAACTGCTAAGGAAACTCTTTACGAGCTCTTAAAGAAGGTTTGAGAAGGAACAGGAAGAGCTGGATTATGAAGCAGAATATGTTTTAAACCAGAAGTGGTAGGAAAAGAAACAGAGAGAAAACCACGAAACAGTTCTCTCCGCCAGACGATACGTACTTCCTTTGCTGTGAATCTTCGTGTAGCTAAGGGCTAATATTTTCTTCTTTCAGTCATGAATGGTCGAACAGACATAACATCTGTACATGACAGGCAAAAGTAACTATTTAGCTTGATACATCCATACAGAAAGGTGGAATTCAGGTTTTTCAGGATGCAATGGAGCATAATTGAGTAAGTTATCATCCAACTTATCAGGGAAGCAATGAGAATTTGAAACGATGACCTTTCTACATGCGTATGTGTTTGTGAGATCTTTCTTTTGCATATTTTGTACATACGGACTACCTTTCCTTATTGGCAATTTGTGATCAGCTCATGGCCAGGGTTTGACAAAGCTATTTTTAGATCTTCATTTCTGGCATGTTAGGGCAGCCATATGACTAAGGATATTTCTCAGTGGAACATGATGCAGCAATTTTGAATGTCTCTTTATACGTTGACCTAGTTGCCGTTGAAGGGAATTAGGTATCCCCCTAGCACATGAAAAATACTTTAGGTGTCTTGTCCCAGCCACAAAGTTAGTTTTTTTTAGCGCTTTGGAAACTTCTTTTTGTATGACTTTGGACCCGGCCCCTATCGTCCTGCAGTGTCGGAGATAGATTATCGCATTCTGATATATTTGGTCATTCAGGATTAGATGAGTGACCTCTCGTTGGTCTCAATGTTTTATGTGATTGTTTTTTTATTCGTAAGGGAACAAGACATTGAGGAATTCGAGCAGTCCTAGGAACCTATGAGATTTGTCTGAAACATAATTAATCACTGCATTTTCGGCCATCGCGATAGTGCGTCGGGATTACGAAGCATCAGATTTTTTGTTTTTTAGACGCGTTTGACTGCTCAATTTGGAGGAAAGATCGTGAATTGATGGGGATTGGGCCTCACAAGTTTCCGATATATCCGAAATCACAGATGCGTTAGAGTTTAAGCTATTTCAGAATGAATACAGATATCAAAGTTCTGGTACTCTTGTTTTAGATTCATCTTAAAATAAGGTGATTACTTTAT
Organism: Ostrea lurida; assembly: GCA_903981925.1. NCBI lineage: Eukaryota > Metazoa > Mollusca > Bivalvia > Ostreida > Ostreidae > Ostrea > Ostrea lurida. The sequence continues at coordinate 16,809 of CAJDSM010040626.1, forward strand.
ATCGCTAGCTCGTTATTTGGGCCCAATCGCACCCACGACCAATTCCGAAATGTTTTTGTCAGCTTCCGGTATCGCGTGACAATATTATTCATTGGTGGTGGGTTTTAACTTCCGAATGCCTATAGACATCTATGAATTTAGATCAGTCACATGCGCTTCTCCAGAGATTGGAGAAACACCGAGTGTCCAAAGATGCATACAGGAATACCCATGTACCAGCAAACGGCGTGGAATTTTTTCGGATGGTGATGATTTGACGTTACCAACAAGAGCTACTCCTGGCGGCACACCTTGGTCCTTGAGAAAAGTTGTTAGAATGATTGGTGTTTGAAGAAAATATTTAAGTACTTTTTATAGATACTATTATTAGAAATTGCACTGAATTTAAAGGGTTTCTATGTACAATTAGAAGTTCAGTAAACTCAATAAAACCTGCTTCTGTTAATACTCCATGTATCTAAGAGGGAGTCTGATTAAGTAAAATCAAATATGACATGAAAACCGATTATAAACGCTTTAGAGCATTAGGGGCAGGGACCAGTCTCGTAATCAATAAACATTTGAGAATTCTCCGTGGCTTCTCAAAATAGTCGCGTATTGTATGGTTGGCTTACGATAAAAAAGATCTTCATGATATATAGAAAATTTCAGTGTCGCAGTCAATCAAGCTCAGACCGAAATTCGAACCGAGTAATTTACGTCCCATCAGCAGATCGCAGAGACGAATCAATAAACTTATTTAGAGCCTAGGGGTACTTCCATTCCTGTATAACAGGGATAAATCAATAACGCCGTTATATCCTTATCAATAACGACTGCAATTTTATTACGCTTCACAATTAGCCGCAAGGCTAAGTGACGCTTCTTTCTGATCGTTGTCCGTCGTCTGTTCTGGATCCTGTCTGTCTTTGTCTGGTGTTGATAAAGAATAGGCGCTGATCGCGTGTGCCAGTGTATCTTTCCAAATTTGCGGTTTTCGTACCCGTCCATGTTTCTACATCAGGTTGAAAACGCTGTCCCCGTCACGTAGGTACGATCGGCGTGACCTGACCGTCCGTTATATCCACGTCTGTCCTGTCCATGTTTCCGGTCATCTGATCTGTCTGGTCCTATGTACCGTCTGTCCTGCCTAAACCTTTGGACATAATTCCTCAACTATCTTGTAGCCGCTGGGCCAGAAATTCAACCAAGACTTAGGTACCCTTACTGATCGTCCCTTAGAGGGTGTATAAAGGTTGGGGCTCACAAGTTTGTTTACAATGAAATGGACCAGGCCGGCTCATCCAAGGGTCGCCCGCAGATGACCGAATAATTTACGCTGAACAAACTGCCATAAAAAAAAATAGGAATGGATGGTGGTCCATTTAAAAATTCTTATACTTCTATACAAGAGAAAACCGACTGGTCGCGGAACGAAAAGAGCTGATAAATTATTATGGTAAGACTCTCACTGATGATGACTGGAGAAATTCCACAGATTTGTTTCAAATATGGGCCCCACACCTGGTGGTACGAGGGGGCCCCGAATTAGAGTGGGATCTAAGGTTTGACAGTGAGATTAATATAAGGAAAATAAGATTAGTCGTAAAGAAAAAAATCTTTATTTCTTTTAAGAGACCCTGAATGGGCCACGAGAACGGTGATAATTTAGTATGGATTCTTCACACGTGATAAGAGGAAGATTTCAGAGGAAGTTGTTCAAGACTCATGACCCACGGGGTCGATGACGCGAGAGTGCTCCCATAGCTGAGAGGATCAAATGCTTTATTAACACCATATGTGACAGATATATATTAGGGAAATCTTCAAAATCTTCTTGCCAGAGAACCGACTGGCAGGAAAGCGTGAAAGTTTTATGGAATGTTCCCTGATTTAGAGGGAGATTTTCCAAGGTTTGAGTTTACAAATCTTGACCCACCGGGAGGACCCGGATAGGGGCTCCGAGTTTGGAGTCATCAGCATGGTCTCTCCCAATGTAGGCCCTAAAGTTTACGGGGGATTCCAAGTGTTTCTCCACATCAGTTTGATCAAATATTGAGAGGCGAATATAATCCCTTTTCAAAATTATCGTGTGTTACTTCAAGAACCGCTGGCCCAGGAAGCTTGCTGCTCTCTCTTCGATATGAAAGCTTTACTTGTGACCGCTGTTACTAGATGGGAGATTTGTCAAGTTTTAGAACATGTCGATTCAAGAGAAATCTGAAAAATGTACCACCCGGAATCGAAACCGATGGCAGACCACGGCCTACCACTCGATAACGAGGGAATCAAGTTTATATGATGATTTTGATAGGCGAAAAGTCTTTAAAATTCTTCATCTCAAAGAACCGACTGACCAGAGATAGCTGAATTCATTATATGGACCTTTCCTTGAAAGAGAGGGATTTCAGTTTGTGAGTTTCGTAATTCTACCCCCCTGGATCCCACATATCTTCACATCGGTTATTGGCAAATTAGGGGGCCCACTAGGGCGGATCAAAGTAGAATCTTAAAGTAGCATCATGATATGAATATAGTGCAAAGAAATCTTTAAACATCTTATTCGTCACATAATAACCACGGTCAGGAAACGCGATATTATATGGAAGCTTCCTATATATTATAAAGAGGTATTTCTAAGTTTCGTTCAAATCCGCCCCCCAGGGTGTGTCCATCGATTGGCGTCAATTTCGGCCGCGATTAGAGTGGATTCAAAGTTTCTTTACTACATGCAGAATAATGACAGATGAATATTAAAAATGAGATTTGAAGAAAGTACGTATTTTCTTACATTAGAAAATAAGTCTTTATTTAGCAAAGCTTGAACCGAGACAGGGATGTGTACCTACATGTAGTACAAAATCTTTCTCTGACTGACCTAGGTACTGGAGTCAATATATAAGACTAGAGATTCAGGATAAATGACTCTCCACCACGACCATGTAGGGTGCTAGAAAAATCCGTAGAGTCCACACAGTGGTAAAACAATTATGGCTATAAACCCAAACCTACTATGCTTCTACGTATAGTCCGAGTGAAGCAGCCTGGTGGCCTAATAGTAGCCAGTGGTGTTGTAGGTCTGATTCGTATGGACCCGTGGGGCCCATCACCCCTTCACTTGGGTTTTGATTTCATTTAAAAAAATTTGATGATATTTTTTATTGTAACATAGACAATCTTTTGCAGTCAAAAGAGCAGTAACGTGGTTAGTAAAGGGAACAACAAAAACGAAGTAGAACGGAGGGAATGATCTGTACGTCACTTGAGAACCTATACCATGGTAGGCAAAGACGCTTAAATCTTCAAACTCTTCTTATTTGTGAATTAAAAGATCGTTGGTACGATCTTTTTAGGCATAATCAATAGTCATGGCAAACCTCGACTGCTTTACCTTATTTTTGTCGAGAATTTTAAAAAGTTTTGTAAGGGGTCTGGTTATGCAAAACGAACTTCGGGATATAAATACTTTATTTATATTCGATAAAAGCTTTACAATTCAAAACCATATACATATTTAGCTCAACTGGGGTCGGACAAAATTCATCCTTTTTCTAACACTTTAGAGATTTGTTTATGCATTACGTTACTTGATTATGGGCACATGGTGTTCATTGGCAAACATTGGGTCCTGGGATCTCTCTCTGCTTCTACTCTCTCTCTTCTCTCAGGCTTACGATCGTTCCTCTACTTACTACTCCATCAGCGTCTCCTCGTCTCTCATCTCCCAACCAAACATCAACGGTGAAAAGCGCTAGCATGGCAATGTTATAGGAATTTACAAATATCAAACCTTATATTTAATTCAATTTTAACTTTAATAATTTAAAACACTTGCCCAAAAATCATTTGACTAAACCGCGCCCATTGGAGAAACATGCTATGTGGGACCTTCCCTCTCAAATTCTATGGCAATCGCCCATAATCATCACTTCAATTCTTCTCAAGTAATCATTATGTTTACTTGTTTAATTAAAAATTTAATAGAAAGAACAGAAATTAAAGTTTGAAAGGCCAGACAAGAGGTAAGCAAAAATGTTAAGTTGCATTCAGAATTATAGTAAATAAAGATATAAAAAAGATAACAAGGGGCTATAGAGAACAGATGAGGCACTTATTAAGCCACACCTTTCCTTTACATCCACATAACGAAAACTAGAAGGAGAATATATCTCACATGGCTCCAATAGATTGGAAACTAGCATACTCTTTACGGGCCTTTTTTCTTATTTCTCAAAGACTAAAGAACTTATCGGGTATAAGATGTTTTTTTCACCATTAATCAATCCTTAATCTCTAAATTGAGATCGAGGCGTACAACACAATTAGCCGGATCTCTCCTCACCATATTATTATAAAAAATTTATCTGTGTGGTCAAATTTGTGCATATAAGAGTAATATATTTGGTACTTATTTTTTGAAGAGTCCCTCCAGATATCTGCGAGCCGCTAGGTGTCTAACTGGCATCCCCTTTCCAGATTATGATAATTTTCTGGGCGTTTAGTCACAGTGTTCTGACATTTGACATTTAACTTAAGGCCCGATAGCACTTAGTGGTAAAACACCAGCAAACACACATATCTGTACAAGTTACTCGCCAGCAAAACAAGAACAGTGTATACCTACAGGTGGGCGGAGCAGGAAAAGCAGAATAACAAAGCAGTGATTCAATATATCGCATAGGGGGGTCCCTGGCACCCAAAACAGCAATAAGGCTGGTGATGAATAAATGACGCAAAGCAAGTGCGATTGGGGCCAAACACTTTGCGAGGTTCAGAAGCGTATGGGAACCCGGCAAGTAGTTTCTATGGTGAAGAGTAAGAATGCCACATGTAATAAGAAAACCGCCCGCGACATCTTGATTCGCATGCTAATTTCCCAGGCTAAAGCCGATCACCGTACCAGCGCCAATTGTCTGAAGGCAGCTGAAAGGTTTAAATGTAGTATGTCTCGCGTCGAGTTACGTGAGAATTGGTCTGTATAGTGATAAAAAAAGGTTTCGTACCCATAAAGAAATACAAACGTGCCACCCTATCCGCTAAAAAAAGAAAAAGAGAATAGTCCGCCAAAAGGGAACTTAGATGTTTGAACTACCGGGCCCTCCTTATAGATTTGATTAAAGCAGAAATCCGCATCCTTGCGAGAAAAAATTCAAGGAAATCGTCTGAACACTTCCAACAACCAAGTAGCTTTAACCGAACCATTCCCAGCCCAACTAAAGAAAGAAGAAGAAAAATCTATCGGAAATGCGGTGCCAGCATTTAGGACGAAACCTCGATAAAATTCTCCATCACAAACTTAAGTATACCAGGGGATCTAAACCTGTGCTGAAAGGCCTCCTGCCTATAGGACCAGGACTTCATTTTTATACCGAAATGTAAATGGTGCCAATAAACCAATTTCGTTATGAACTGTAGTTTAGACTTTTAAATCTACCTGCATCACAAGTTCTGGGTTCTATAGAGGTCTTTACAGTTTGGGTCAGCGTTCTGTACACCTTTTTCTTTAGTAGTGCAACGCGCTGTGCGACCCTAGGGCCTACAATTTCCCCGTGGCGAACGTATAGTGTGCCCATAAACCGATCAACGATCGCAATACATTTTAGAAGTGAAAATCTTTAGATTACAGCGCAAGGGTATATGGGCAGAACTAATGGTGTGGGTGAATGAAACAAATTGACGCTCATATCTACACATGATGGATTTTTACGAAATATAGGACAGGTCAAGGCTAATCGCACTGAGTTAAGTAAAGTTATCACCGTTAACGTCTTCTTGTCGTTTTCATTGGTCTAGTACTGCTTCTATCATATCTTCTACCAGTTGCCCTGCCCTGAATGCTGGATATCGGTATGCCCTTAATCTATGAATCGCTATGCCGCCTTTAATTATCGACGTCCGAGTATAAGTGTAAGGAACAACTCAAACAACGAGAAAGAATCAGCCAACCAGATGTCTGAGAGCGACATAACGACTGCCGGAAATTCAGAGAGAGGACTGGGAAAACTCAACATTATTAGCTTTTTTAAGATTGTTCCCCAACCGGTGCCCGGGTTTCTGGGGTAACCGTCCATAGGACTACATCACAGTGATACTGAATGAAACATGGTCACTCTTACTTTTAGGACAACATAATCCATATTAATCTAAATGCAAAAGAGCGGGGGAATTCATGTTAGACTCGGTTAAGCAATTAAAACCAGAAGACTAGGCGCCTTGTACACGTATTTTGATATACTAGGATATCGATAAACACTCAACAGTGAAAGTTGAAACAAACCTCATGGAAGATAAATATTCACATATTTTACAAGTCAGCGATAACTTCGCTCAACATTATGAACACCAGAGCTCCTTTTGGGATGGTTAGTCATTCTCTCCTCCTCTT
>CAJDSM010040627.1:0-11498 GCA_903981925.1 Ostrea lurida
ACAAATTGTCCACCAGCAGAGATACATTTAATATATATATTTAATTGCAATTCTTTGATTAATGCAAGAAAACAATGTTTATCATCAAGACAAATACGTTTCAAAAATATTATCACATATATAAATATAACAAAATAAAACAAACAAAATCTTTTATTATGTTCCTTAATAAGATATGCTACCCGATCTAATTACTCGAATCGTAAACCTCCTACGTGGACAATCTCCATCTTCATGCACTCCTTACATATTCTTTCAATGATTTATCACCACTGAGCTATGTAAACTATTCTCTGTATACAAATTGTGTAATTGTGACGAGAAACTAAAAACAAAAAGACAAAAAAACAAAAAAACAAACAAAAACAAAACAAAACAAAACAAACCCAAAAACAACCAAAAAAAAACAAAAAAACAACAACACCCAACTCCAAACTCAGAAGAGGGTATGAAAATACTGGAAGCTTGGGTGAGATTTATATGATTTAAGCAAATCCGATTAGGAATGAATTACACATTCGCTTTTCTTGGTTTCACAACCACCTTAGACATTGGTCCTTGATATCTATACTTTGTGATAGAACTCATTTTCGTATCTAAATACCTTTATAGTATGCTGAAAGGTTACTGCGTATATCGACAAATTACCGCAGTGAAACATATTCAATTACCTATACTGGATGTACACCGAACCTTCATTAAATGCTAACAATACAGGAAAATCTATACTTTGACCATTTCTCTTATCTGAGATAATTTTATCATATTGATAATAATGAATGCTTTCTCGGATGAGTCGCATTTCTCTTGACATAATGACATACGTTCATCCTCAAACCGCCATTTATGTCATTAAACTGGTAACTCACCTGGGCAGTATGAATAATTACCATTTTATATACATCTTTGTTATCTGGCGATGAGATGCTGTAATCTCAAAGAGCATTTTACTTTTAAAAATCAAAAACAAGCAACAAAAGTGACATTTTCTGTAAAACGTCGACAACAGATTCTTCGTTCCTGACGTCATATTACAGGAAATGACATCAAATTACAGGAAATGACGTGAAACTGATGGGGTTTTAAAAATCTTTGAAATTTGGAAGAAAAACGTGCTAATTCCCAGGAGTATACGTGATTTCCCGCATTTGTTACTTTCAAAATATTCTACATGAATTAACCAAAACATACTCGTATAAGGAATTTTAAAGACATTGTAGAAAATATTTACAACCCCTGCAGACAACCTGCTGGAATGTTTGGATTTTTTAAAAGCAAAATCTGCTTAAAAGGTTAGGTTACCTTAGATGAACAAGACAAGTCCTCTCATTTCTCATTTTATACTATCTTTTCGAAGAGCATTATTGTTAAAAGAGTGGATGATGTTTTACTGAAATGTCTCAGATGGAAAAACAATTATGGTTTTTGCAGACCAATGCTTTGGAAATGCAACACAGAGCTCCAGAAATTAGACCTTATGATATTGGAAAAATCAAACTTTCCAAAATTGTTATTGCTTTTCATTTGCCTCAAGTTTGATGTGTTTCTCTTCTGGTATACAGATGATTTGTGAAACATTGTACCTGTAGATTTTCAATATTCCTAGTAATCATTCACGGCTACTGGAAACTGAACCCATCGTTATAAGAACCACATACAAATGCACATTTACGGCGATATTGTTTAGTGAAATGATGTGAAAAATATTCACTACTGAATCAGATTGCATGTCCATTGTATATCATATTTAGTCTTTTGTGTATAGTTTATAATCATAATTTAGAACAAGAGGCCCATGGGCCACACCGCTCACCTGGGCACTTTGCTTCATAGACATGAGCAGAAATTTGTAATTTACAATGTGTCACTATTCAAAGGTATGAACTAAATTTAATCTGTCATCTTTCAATACCCATAAATAAACATTCATCAATAATAAAATAAGACAAAGAACCGTATATGATAGATTACATAGCCACCGGGGCCCTTTTATTACATGTATGTTCTCTTAAAATTGTCTTCATACAATGAATAAGAAAATATATGGTTAGAGGGTTAGGACCTCAATAGTTTCAAAATATTAGAACTTTTTAAGGGCGGGGTCAGTCATGACCCCTAGGGCATATATATGTAGCAATATACGTATATAGACCAAAGAGGCTTTCCACGTATGTGTAGAACTAGATTCATTTTATTTAAACAAAAGAATTTCTTTAAATATTGCATGACTCATACAATATCCAAAACAAATGCTGTCACTATACATGCAAACTGGATCTACATGATAAAAGCCATCAGACCTGTCTAAGAAAAATAGAGAGAGAAAAAAATAATGGGATGGCATGACAACATTAATTGTGCAATCCCGTAAATATATAAACAATCAACAAGAAATTGAGCCAAATCGTAATGTCTTCAAATGAGACAACGGTTTTCATTATCTAGTTAATGTCAAAGATATGAAATTTTGCTCCCGTAATGTGTATTTAGGTCTGGATAACCAAAGGATAAATCATACTTTGTATATGTGAATATTTAACAAATATGTGAAATGGAACTTAAAGGGGCATCGACACGTTCTGAGCTAAAAGTGTTCAAATTTTAGATTTCCATTTTTAATGTTTACAATGCTCACCTAGGGTATTTCTAATTGTCAGCAAAAATTTGAACATCATTTGTTGAGTTACAAGTGAGATACAGTAAGTACAATTCTTCACTATGTAAACAAGGCATCGAGCCTTGCTTTTTGTTTACATAAAATTGCTTCAACAGAAATATCATGTTAGAACAAAATGAAGTGCGAGATCACTAAACTGTTTAATTGTGTGTCAGAAAGCAATTGTAATATGAAAAAAATCTGCTTTAAACCGACTATCACAGCATATTCAATGTAGGTCAAACAATAAAAAAAGGCTCAGCTTTGTTTCATAGTGATAAATTGTACTTAAAGTGCTATATCTCATTTGTAACTCAACAAATGACGTTCAAATTTTTGCTAATCATTAGAAATACTCTAAGTGAGCAATGTAAACATTAAGAAAGGAAATCTAAAATTTGAGCATTTTTAGTTCAGAACGTGTCCATGCCCCTTTAAGTCATAACGGAATTTACTGTTCCATGGAAGAAAACAGACACCTTCTACTAAACAGAATTTCACCTGAAGCAGTTTTCTTTAAAATTTGGTAAGGGTAGACATTTAAGCTATAATTGTAATAGTTTTACTTACTTCCTTAAAGCAGGTATCAATTTATGCTTGTTTTGGCGCGCTATTTCGAACGCCCTCTGGCGGATGTGTTTGAGCTCATCGCGCAGGTCCAATGTATCCTGACTTCCGCCTAGGGCAACGACCAAAGTACAGTACAGCGCAGTCTCGTGATTCAAATCGTTGACCAGCTAAAATTGATAGTAGTGGTTGATTATTTTAAGTAGTAGTTTTGTTGCGATTTTTTATTAATATTTTTTATGGTTTAGACAATAACAAGTTTTAAAAATATACATACAATAATGGCTAAACTCAATTATTCTTTACGGATAGTTTATTATTTAGACTAACCTTTGTAATTTCTTGTTTCAGGTTGTTGTCGATTTTCTCCGTCCTGCGATCTTCCACTAGAGAGAACGACGTTAGCTGCACTAGGTTACCTCCCCTGTTCGTGACGTATCCTGCCACGGCCGAGGTCATGGTCTAATGAGCTCATTCTGGCGGGTTACGTGGTTAGAAAATTGTGTTCGAATGATATCACTTGATGACAATAACGCTTTAGACACGTACACACAATGAACCCCACTTCAAATCTGATTTCACTCACGGCGGCAGCGTCCACGAAGTGTGCGTGGTCTGGACTGAAAAAAACATAAGCATAGAAGCATTGATTTCTGGTTGTTTATGTAAGTATACCCCGCCTAAAACCACGTGAACCTATGCATAATTGGATTTCATCTGTGTTATAAATCAATGCAATATATCAAAAGAAATCGTCTGCCTTATTAGCTCTGTCTTAATTTTCTAGCTCGCAATTCCCTTAATTAACTTTTTTACTGAATTCATTCCCCGGTGATGAGTAAGTCATCAATTAATGGGAACGGTCAGATCTACTCTTATTTCTTGTCTCCAGATACACCAATAGCTTTACGAGTATCAATAAGGTGGTGAACGCTGGAAGAGAATTGTTGTTTTCAATGTTTTCTTGAAACATCCTCTCAAAATTGAAGTAAATCCCTGTAGATCAGTTGATGTAAGGCTAGCTTTTTATTAATGTTTTCATCATTGTAATTACTTGAGAACAGGTAGCTCTGCGAATTCTGCTGTTTAAGCACAATATAGCAGTCTTGTACTGGAATTTACGCTATGGCTAATATAAAACATTGACAAGAAGAAGAGCAATCAGAGATTGCAGACCTCTGCCAAGGTTACATTAAAGTCTTCTGGATCTAGGATCCTTGATGGAAAGGCAAAGATAACGAACAGTGATCGATCTCGTAAGTCATAAATAGAATACAAAAACAAGAGTTGGGCAAACACGGACCCCTGGACACACCAGAGTTGGGATCAGGTGCCTAAGAGGAGTAAGCATCCCCTGTTGATCGGTCACACCCGCCGTGAGCCCATATAGTCCAAAGTGAGACCAAATTTTAAATAGGATTTACTTAGTCACAGATACATCTGTGTACCAATTTTCAAAGCGATCTGACCATTAGTGTTTGCCTGGAGTTACATTGTTAAAGTCTTCTGGATCACGACCTGGATACGGATCACCAAAATTTATTTCAAAGCGATCTGACTATTTCTTATGGCTTGGAGTTGCTAACATACAAATGAATAAACAAACCCCGACGATTTTATAACCTTCTAGGCGGGGTAATAATATTTAGATGACATGCCAAAATTTTTAATCATACAAAATAAGCGAAATGCATGTAAAACAGCTATTTTCCATTTACTTACTTTTCATTCAACTCCCTTCATGTACCTTATTTAACTTTATGACCTAAGACAGCATGTATAAGATATCGTGTTTAAGTATAAGGCCTAAGGCAACAAGTCGTGTACAACATACCGTGTACAAGATGTCATGTTTAACTACGTAGCACCATCAAAATAACAACTTAATGTACGAGATATCGTACTATAAGAGGATGTCATATACAGTATGCAGTGCTGTGTGACTGTCTTGCACGTGTAACAATACAGCTACAATCATGCAGTACTTTATTTAAATTAAAGTTTCTAAATACTACAGTTATAAAAAGGCGAATATAACAAGCAGTGATCAATCTCAAAAACGATACAAAACAGAGTTGGGCAAACAGGCACCCCTAGATACACCAGAGCCGGGATCAGGTGCCCAGGAGGAGTAAGCATCCCCGTCGACTGGTCACACCTGCAGTGCACCTAAATTGTCTTGATCAGGTAAATGGAGTAATCCGCAGTCAAAACCTGTGCATATAAGAACGTGTTAACAATTGCTTTGAAACACGTCTGACAGCATTTGACCCAATGGCAGGTTGTACGGGCAAAGTAGATTGTTATAACGATCATGTAATTAAAAGTAACTGTTGAAACCCCCTGCAACAACAACTTGTTTCTAAGTAGCCCTCCTCAATTCAAAAACTGATCATACGCAGAACAGGTTCTTGCGTATCAAATGAATACCACAAGCAGGTGATAATGGAATGTTGCTACATTGTATATACATATGTGAGGTTGACGATCGAGAAGCTGAACTCGTCCCGTTTGTCATAAATGGTTTTACTGTAAATTGATAAACACGATAAAAGGGTCCGTAATTTAATCAGCTCAGGTTTGCACATATAATTGAAATAGGGGATATGTCTCGTTCGTTTTAGTCATTATGTGCTGACCCCCCCCCCCCCAAAAAAAATCCGTACCAAAATAGTGTGCACAGTTTCTCTCTCTCTCTCTCTCCTCTCTCTCTCTCTCTCTCTCTCCTCTCCTCTCCTCTCTCTTCTCTCTCTTCTCTCTCTCTCTCATGAAAAGAAAAATCGAAATTAAAGAAATAACAAAATTATTCTGACGAGAGAGTCTTTTAATTTTCTTTATATGACTTTAAGTACCAGGGAATGAAACGGTGGAAGCTGTGTAGGATACTTAGTATACACTTTACTATGAGTAGAAAATCAATCACTTTATCTAATCAATTTTGATCTTACACGGTTGAAATGATGAACAAATTGTCATTCAGATGCTGATTTTATTTCGCCACTTACACAATATTTCATTTAATTAAACAAGTCACCATTGAGTATGTATCACGTGTACTCTCTCCATCTTTTCATTGTTCGAGTGCTGACCTGCGATGCTCAGAATCAAGCCAAACCGCCAGGAGCACAGGAAAGTGTTGGAAAAGGAATTTTAAATTTCCGAATTAAATACAATCTTCCAGTGACTTACTCGTAAGGAAGACATTTTATGAGATCACTGGCGCGAACTGAAATGTCAGAAAGCTTTAAGAAAATGTCATTCGGAAATATCTTTTTATGTTAAATCGTTATTTTGAATATAAAACATCAAATACTGGCAAGGCTATGCAACTTGAGTTTAATATAGTCTCTTGTATCACGAATGGTTTAGAATCTCTAAACAATTGTACGGAAGCCTAGTGGCGCCTGGTGAGAAAAATGTTATTTCTGGCGGCTGTTAAATACGTTTCTGGCTGCCGTCACATGGAATTTTCTGGCAGTCTTCGTAATCATTACGTGTTCGTAATAAACTTATCCAACACAAATGGTCACCAGAAACTCCATTGGCGAGCCATGTGGTCAGATAAAATATCTTTTTCACTTGGCGCCAATCGGCTTCCGTACAATTGTTGAAATAGCCTGAATAGCTTTTCTGCAAGAATAACAGGCGTCAAATCGAAAAAAGTGTCCATAGGCAAACAAAGCAAAGGCGGTCTAACACGACACCATAATTAATCTGTATGAAAAAGGGGAGGGGGTTGCAAGATAACATGAAAATGGGAATTTGAATTTCCAGACTACAGCCATAGATAGTGCGTATTTTGTGTATGAAAAATATTGCTGACTTTTTTAAGGTACTGGATACCGTGTCGTTGGCATATCTTAAATGCGGACCTTACGTACATATGTACAGTATTTACTATTTAGTGTCTCCAGAAAGCAAAAATTCATAAATCGCCTATACCAACGCGATCTTTATCATCTAGTCCAATAAATACTAATCCTACATGTATTTTTATATATTTACCAATCAGATTTTTCGTCACTTCGAAAGATAAACAACTCCTACGATCTTCAATGCAAAAGATAATTGAGTAATATTTCAGTAGAATATTGAATTTGCAAAGTCATGTGTTAACCCATCTTTCTTTCTCCTTAATGAAGGTATTCAAAGAAATTAAATACCCAGTTCCCACTAGATGAGAGTATTGAAGATCGTAGACCATAAAATGGGCCATAGATTTGTACATTTAACAAAATAATTTATGGCACCTGTGTGTATTACGATAATTAAATATGAAAATGTTAGATCAGTATCTAGATGTGTGATGTCATTCACATCGGAGCAGACGACAATGTGTCTAATTCAGTATATGTTTTGCGTAAAAGACAAAATCACAGGCATTTAAGGTGTACGACCGCGGTAGATCGTACATCATTTGAATTGTTGGGATCGGAGCAGAATTGAATGGATGTGTTCAACTTATGAAAGGAGGTCGTGAGTTTAAGCCTTCATCAGTTCAAACTAAAGACTTGTTGGAAACCGATCATTTGCCAAACCATTGAAGTCAGGCAGGAGTCTGTCGAATAAAACTATCAAATCCAGGGTCCTTCAGTACACATAAAAGTCCAAATTTGATTCTCCGAGTGAAATATTCTTTCAGGAACGTGAAAGTCCGTATTTAATGGGGATGGTGGGTGGAAAATAACATTTCTCTGTGTCAAAAATACCATTAACATTTCTCTGTTGTCAAAAAATCCATTATACAAACAGCCTACACCATTAGATATATATTTCTAAGAGAGAATCGGTAAAGTAACGAAAACGACATATACTCCTTCAGTAACATTGCAAATAAATTACAAAATGTACACTAAATGCAAGAGTAATGAAATTTGCCCTAAAACCATCAGCTGTTGTAGAACGAACAACTTAAGCTCACCGTCATACTACATACATGTACATATAATAGAAATGAGTATGGATCTTTCACTAGACGATCAAAGTAAAGGAATTAATAAGGCCATGCTTTTTACTGCAAGAAGAACTCAGAGATACGCACAGATCATCGATATCGATCGCTACAGTTTACCGCGCATAATCTTCATCAATCAATATCTACTGATTTTAATAATGTACAACTTTTAAAATTGCTTTCTTTGTGCGATATGACAGATGGTAAGTCTTCAAAGGCTCTTCATAAGTCGTTTTTGATAGAGAGGATTGGTGCGCTTTATGCATGCAACGTACAATAATAGTTTTAAGGACATAGAATAGCTCAGAATATTACTGATACAGTAGAATTTTGTGAAACTATTTGTTACTGCTTTGATATATCTCAAAACCCATGTTTATCACAATTTTTTTTATACGTATCCACCTTTATCTTCGTATTATTCACAATCTTTACTTAGAAATTCAATGAGGAAATATTACTCTTAAATTGTAATCCTTGAAAAGTCTTGTATTGGTCCAATTGTTACGTTGCTGTTTTATCAAATGAAAAAAAAAATCCTACATTAAAAACAACAAAATCCTTCTGCAAATTAAAGTCTTGGGAATATCGTTTGGCATAAAGAAATCAATTGACCATAATGAATAGCTGTAAAATATTACCAGTATAAAATGTACATATTATAATGTAAACATTGCATTATAGATTATCAAATAAAAAAAACCATGTATTGCCAACAATAAATATTATGAGGGCAGAAAGATAATAAATCACAAAGCATATTGAGAGTGTTTTCAGTATTGATGAAGAAAAACACCCATATTTCCGGCCGTGGTATATCACAGGTACACATGTATTGGACAGCTTCCGTTCACGTACTGTGTTGTCACGGTAACGATCTATATTACAAGGATATTGAACTTCAAAGGTGAATATTGATCAAACTGGGTGTGGAAAGTCGCGAACTTATGAGTACTGTTGCCAATATTCACCAATACATTGTATAAGTTAAATTATGATATAGCTAAACAATATTTTTCATTTTCTTGTCGAGTCTAGAAATTAAAGTGTTATAGGCACTGATATGAATGTGTGTGATATCAATTTATCAACAATCATCAGTGCTAGTGAAATATATTTCAGTTGTATATTACAGGTACATCTGCCTTTCACGTGTTGTTTTGTTACTATGACAATCTATTATAAAGTTATTGAACTTATATAGGTGAATATTGGCCACGTTCGTGGAAATAAAACTATGTGATACTAATTTTGGTGCACCGCATGTGACGCATTTCGAAAAATAATTTCTCATCAGCGATTCTTCGGACCAAAAAAAAAAAAAAAAAATTATAAAAAATAAAGCATTGAAAAGTATACGCTTAAAGCCAATAATGGAGAAGAGCTTTGCATGAGGGAGATACTCCTACGTTTCAGAAATTTTCAATATGTGGAATTATATTTCCTATCAGAGTGAGATCAAGTTCTGTATTAAGATACCGTCTAACTGGGGTTATGATATCCCCGGGGACGGACGGAACAGCCACCAGCAGTGACATCCACCCAGGAGTATTTATAAATGATAATGTGATACTAGAATGTGACGCATTTCGAAAATAAGTTTTCATCAGCGATGCTAACTTTTGCGCTGATTTTTACATCTAAGGAGTGCCAGTATTCAGCAATATATGTTCAATAAACCACCTTTTTATCATTATATAGCTAAACCATATTTTAGTTGTGTTAAGGTAACATTGATAATTTATATCTTTCATTTTCTTTTCAAGTCTAGAAACTATCAAAGCGTGATTGGCTGTGTGCAGTATCACAGTTGCGCACGTTATCAACGATCACCCAGCATTACCCATCGGTACTAGTGAAATATATTTCATTTTGTGAATAATGATATATTGATAATATACTTGGTTGTCCTTAACTGTAATGAGGGTGTAAAGGCAAAGGTAACGAACAGTGATCAATCTCGTAAGTCCCAAATAGAATACAAAAAGAAGAGTTGGGCAACACCGACCCCTGGACACACCAGAGGTAAGCATCCCCTGTTGACCGGTCACATCCGCCGTGAGCCCATGGTCTTGATTAGGTAAACGGATTAATCCGTAGTCTATGAATAACGGTTTAAGAAACACATCAGACAGGGACGAAAACAGATACATTATATCGAAATCGGTTATCGGACCTAACCAAAAGTTAAAAGTACCTAAAACACCATCTTTGTTAACAGACAGAGTGCAATAATATTAACTTGTATCCGGAAGGTTTCGGTGCGGATCGTTTTATTTTATCAAAAGCTGTCGTTTATTAATAACCAAGCTATTACTCACCAAAATTAAAATTTTAGTTAACATTTTATCAACAAAAATTATTAGCTACATACACGTAATATAGATATGTATTTTTGCTTGCTACCGTCAAAACAGAGTCAGGAAAAGCTAAATGTTGCTAAGTTGTGATAAAAATCGATTGATTAACAAAAACCATTCGAGCGATTTAACATGATTTTGCTTGATTGAAAACTGGAAAGCATGCACAGGTTGAAATTTTGCTTCTGTCTAATAAAACACACACTAAAACATAATCTTTTTTTTAAAATGCTAATTAGCTTTATATAGGTAAAGCACCAAGTTATTGGCATCTAAAAATGTTCCAATTTGTTCATAAAAAGATCTAATTGCTTACTGAATGAACGCTAAGCGTGGCAGACCACACGTTCAAACGTTTCTTAACATGCTCCAGGTTTTACGCTGTCTTTGTCTCGTAAGCTAACAAGAGGAATATATCGATTGTGATTGGTTTAAATACACTAACTTAATGTCCAATACATTTCCATGCATGCAATACATAAACCTAAGATAAATCAAAGAACGCAAACAAAATAACGCCCCATGAAGTTTGCAGCATCACCGATAGTGCGCCTATGCTAAACTACAATCAAGAATTTCATTTTCAACGCGCTTCATAAAACGTAGTCCGGTGTGATGCGTCACATGAATTTTTCAAAATAGAAATATATTCTTTATACTGTCAATTGCATCCTGTTTTCCTTTATTTTGAAATCTCTTTTTATCAATTTCTATTCTTTAAAAAGTTTATGTTGCATGATGGATGTGTTACACGTCCATCTAAAATGGTTGGTCACGGTACAATTGTATGCCAGAAACACAGTCATCACTTAATAATTCATTAATGTTTACCGTAAATTAGCAATGCCACAAGAGCTACAGTGCTCAACAATGCCACAAGAGCTACAATGCTCAACAATATTAATGCCACAAGAACTACGGGTATTCAGTAGTACCACAAGAGCTACGGGTGTTCAGCAGT
>CAJDSM010040628.1:1546-13526 GCA_903981925.1 Ostrea lurida
AGCTGCACTTGCAGTGTATACCGTATATCGGATAATGTTGGCTGGTACTGTTGTCTTTTTTGGTGGATGATGAAAATCAACCCAAAAATAAAGTGCCAAGATTTCTATGCATAAAAATGATATATGCTTGTCAAGTGAAATTTTGCCAAAAAATCAAAGTGCTTAGAGTGTGCTTGATGACNAACCCAAAAATAAAGTGCCAAGATTTCTATGTATAAAAATGATATGCTTGTCAAGTGAAATTTTGCCAAGAAATGAAAGTGCTTAGAGTTTGCTTGATGTTCCCGACACCAAAATACCTGATACTACTGTATTCAACCTAGTCGCTGCATTATGAGTTGTGGATTTGAAACTGTGACTGTAAACAGGAAACCATTTACTAATTATCAACTAGACATAAATAGAAAACTGTACATCGACATTATTTTATTAATCAGAAGCTGTGCATTATTTTGTTGAACAGATGCTGAATACACATTAATGATTATGTTTTGGATCTTTTTTTTTTTAGAGAATCGTCGCTCTAGGGATGCTGTGTATGAATGCACATTAATATCTTGGTTATGAGGTGATTTTTTAAGGCCCATTTTGGGTCCAAATATAGGCCCTTTCCCCTCTCAAAAATTGCCCATTTTTTCCCAACTTAATTGGCTTGCATTTTTCCCAATAATAAAGTTAAAAAATGAAAATGCATTTGAAAAAAAAAAATAAACATTTGATGTGAATGACATACATCAGACTTAACAAAGAGTTATGAGAATGATGATTCAGATAGATTAAATTGAAAATATTAGAAGCTAAAAGAAAATAAGATGAGTAAAATAAAGGAAATATAATTTTTGATATGATTTTAAACTTATTTAGGATCAAATTGATTTTTCCCAATTTAACTGAAATATCAACAATTTTTTCCAATTCGAAAGCCACAGGACCCTTGTAAAAAATATAGGGAAATCACTGTTATGTTTTGGATCTTTTTAGAACTGTCGCCATGGTTAGCTGTCAGGTAGAGGGTTAAATACGGGATAGAGGGGTGGGCAGGGTGATAGGCGTGATAAGCATTCGCGCTGCATGGTAGCCTGTCAGGTAGACGTGGGTATCTGTAGAGGCTGGTAAGATAACCTGGGGTGGGGGTGATCGGAGGAGGGGGGGGTGTGGATTGATAAGCGATTGCCTTGGTGAGCTGTCAGGCTAGACGGTAAAATTCACGGAGTGGGGGGTGTGATAAGAATTCGCTGGTGAGCTGTCTCAGGTAGAGCGTAAGATACTGGGGGGAGGGGGGGGTTGATAAGATTCGCTTGGTAAGTGTCAGGTAGAGGTAAGATTCACTGGGGGGAGGGGGGGGGTGCTGGGTGGGGTGATAAGATTCGCCTGGTCGAGGCTGTCAGGTAGAATCGCGTAAGTGCTAGTAACGATACTGGGGGGGAGGGGGGGGGGGCGCTTGATAAGCCATTCGCTGTAGCTGTCAGCGTTAGACCTCAGGTAAGATACTGGGGAGGGGGGGGCGGTAGATAACATGCTCGCTGGTGAGCCTGTCAGGTAGGACGAGAAGGTAAGATACTGGCGGGGAGGGGGGGGGTGATAAGATATCGCTGGTGAGGCTGTCAGGTAGAGGGAGTAAGAACTGGGGGGGAGGGGGGAGGGGGGGGGGTGATAAGATCACTGGTGAGCTGACTTTTATCAGCGTTAGAGGTAAGATTACTGGGGGGGAGGCGGGCGGGGTGATAAGACTTCACTCGGTTGAGCTGTCATGGTACGATGGGTAAGCATACTGCGGGGGGATGGGCGAAGCGGGATCGGGATAAGCATTTCGCTGGTGAGCTGCAGGTAGAAGCTGCTCGTCAGAGCACTATAGCGTGATATCTGCGTTAAGAATACTGGGGGGAGTGGGGGGGCTGATGAGATTCGCTTTGCGTGAGCTGTCACTGGTTAGAGAATGTAAGATACTGGGGGGGAGGGGGGGCGGGGCTGATGAGATTCGCTTGGTGAGCTGTCAGGTAGACTGCGTACAGATACTGGGGGGGAGGGGGGGGGGTGATAAGATTCGCTGGTTGAGCTGTCAGGTTGTAGAAGCGTAAGAATATCTGGTCGGGGAGGGGGCGCCGCAGTCGGTTGTGAGAAGATTCTTCGCTTGGTGACCTGTGCCTGGGTCAGGTTTTAATAGGTAAGATACGGGCTAAGGAGACAGGCAGAAGAAAATGATGGAGGTCCTATAGTAAAGTGTGAAAGAATCTGAATTTCTGTGGGGGATTATTCAGGTGTGTGGCTGAATGAAACTGGATAGGACTGATTAGAGCCAAATGCAATTGAATATTTCACGTTGGTGTACAATTGTTATTCATAAACAGGACTTTATTTCCAGAAACGGGTATGAACTTGACATCTGATGTTCCCATGATTTAAACCCCCCTAAAAGATTTCTTGTTTGATTAGAAAGATATTGATTAAGTTTTTGACTTCACAACAGTATAATTTAATGATACCTTAATTGATTTTCCTCTTGAAAATTTTTAAAGTTTTCCGGTGGAAAGCAATTGCTGCTAAAATCACGCCCCATTTAGCCACAAAACACACACCAACAGCCAGCCTGAAGAGGGTTAATAATTTTTTTTTTATCCCCCCCCTCCCCCCCGCAACGAATTTAGGGGGGCGGTATAAGTTCACCTGTCTGTTCCGTCACCGAAAAATATTGTTGTTGTCCACAACTCCTCCCATCCAAAACGACTAGCAGGATTTCAATGAAACTTGGTGGTGTGTTAGATCACCCATAATGGAGATGTGCATATTGTCTAGGAATTTTGTGTCTGTTTTGGGACAATTTTTGTACAAGATATGAACGTTTGGACTTTACATTTTTCCACCAATGTATGCATTAGTTGCAATCGTCCACAACTCCTCTAAAGAATTTTATACTATAATTACCCATGATTAGACAACTTCTGTTAATCTGATTAAAATTCTGTTGTCGTCATGTATGTTAGTGTGCCCTGAGGGGGTATTAGTCACCGATTCTAGGACAGTTTAGTTTTTAAATACCCGTCAAAGATTGGGATGTTGTATGGTTATGGTGTCATCCATCTGTCTGGTCACAGCGCCTTGTTAAGGCAGGAACCAGACCATGCCTGTTATGCTCCGGATCTTACAACTTGGGTACATTGGATCACTTTAATCGAGAGAAAGACTGTCTATTTGTTTTTCAAATGGTCAAAGACCAAGGTTGTTAGAGTATCAGCTTAATAGAAAAACCTTGTAGGCATGAATATAGACAAAACTATTGGAGCATAGAGAACTGCCATTGAACTTTGAGTTACACACACTCCTCATGCACTGTGGTTTAGCATGCCTCTATTTCCTTCAAGCATCAAGGTTGTGTCAGTTGTAGGCCGCGGATACAGGCCAAACTACTGGTATAGGCACTTGTCAAACTCCCGGGTTACACATACTTCCTCATGATAGGTTAAAGATTTTTTTTCTTTTCTTAACGGGTTCAAAGATCAAAAGTCGTAGCTCGTAAGAAAGCAGACACTCGCTTGATACCTTGTAGTTAGGTGCTATAACTTCCTCCTTTATTGTCGGCTACAGGTGTAGGTAGTTTCTGGGTATGGTGGGGGACCAGACAACGGAAAGCCTGAACTGCCCAATGAAATCGAACTTCACCTGGATTACGCGTCCGGCCTCTCTTTGCCGCCTCGTATTTCCCGGCGGAACTGACCATGGGCTACCTGCGCCTCTCCCAAACAAAAGATTCTACCAAAGATCTACATCCTGGACACGAAAATGACCAACCATATACATACCAGCTGGCCAGGAACTTCAGTGAGATGGGTCAAACGACTCGTTAAAATACATACAGATACTAAACATTTCTGTCGAAGAATTTATGATGTGTAAACTGGACTACAAACTCCTTCGCTTTTTTCGGAGGTCCGTGTTGCCCCTCACACTGATTTTGTTGTATATGTTTTTTGGATTATGATTTACGTTTGACAACAATGTTAACTTCCGACCTCTTTTTAATGAGACACCTACTGGGATCGAGAACTTCGATGATTTCCTCTCATAAATCCGAACAGAGTGATCATTTTTATTGCTTTGTTATAGTTATACCTGTGGTCATATCAGCTAGTATTGTCTCCACCTAGTCGTACGCGAGTCTTTTACAAACGTGTCTCTCCTTCATGAACATATCGCTAAATTTCTCAAAAAGACTGCCATTTTTCGCTCTGCCTCGGATCTAACGTTTTAATTAAATACTCATACACTTATAATATCGGTTTCACCTAGCGGCACTCGTCTGTGTTCTCACTCAGATATAGTATCAAGTTTACTCTTTTCTCAGTCAACTTAGCATGCTATATGCCTCTTCCCGATCTATGTGATATATCTTTGCTTTCTCTAACTCTGTACGTACTTTTCCATCGGCAGATTTTGTCATCACTTGTGTGTGTGTCAAGAACCCGCCGTGCGTGAATAAGTGTGTGTGCGAGATCGCTGCGATTCACTATTCGGCTGCAATCCTCATTTACTTGTGGAGACTCACTTCTCGAGTTATGAGAGTAGAATTGCACATATATCTCTACATTCTCCGATGTGTGCCTCAGACGGTGCCTCAAAACCTTCGTGATCACGAGAGTCAATAGCTTTGGCAAACTCATGCTGCAGAACATAACTGGAGATTTCCAATACACAATCTTCATACGATACGGAGTGCGCTTAGCCTATATATAGATAAATGCCGTTATACTCTTGTCTTGACAATACAAAACAGACGGCTCAATTCTCTCGTTCCTGATTCCTATGGTTACAGAGGAGAGAGAGGTGCTCTTCTAGCACCCAAAGAAAAGGCTTCGCCTAGACACAAAAGAAATCGTCTCATTTCGCTCGTATAGCAAATATTTTTTCGTGGTCGCTACTTTATTCTGAATTTGCTACAAAACCATGCTCGCAGTATATAGTGTAATGACCCTCACATGATATTGTCGGTCTATGTTTACCTTTCTTTCACAAAATCACAATTTCTATTCTTGCTTTTATTTGTTTATAAAATTGACCACTCATGAACATCTCAATATTGCTTCTCGCTAGTCTCTATAGATAACACACTCTCGCACTCGTACCATAACATCGAATACTTCGTAACCTATTATCTCTCTCCTTGGATACACACAGAGAATTTTCGCACCAACTTCCCTCTAGGCTAAAAGATTGAATTATCGCTAGTTGTTAATTCTGTCCCGATGTTCACTCTCCAAATTTACCTATCTCATAGTAGCTGGTATAGTATATCAACTATAAAAACAGCAACAATGTTAATCTGTGAATATTTGTGAGTTTGTTTTTAATTTTTACGCATTGGAAAACGCCCGGCGATATACACTCGGTAAATGAATACTTGAGCGTGAGGTAATTAGTTAACCGAAAGTTGGCCTTGAAGCGGTGTGTCGTGATTTATCAGAGACATCAAGCGATCGCACTTGTGTTACTGATTGTACGAGTCGCGAACAGCAGGGACCCCAGAGAGTCCCGATCCACTCCCCGAAGTACGGGGAAAACAGATGCAGGGTTCCTCTCAGGCGAAACCACTCACTCCCCAGCAATTTCCAGCAGCAGGTTCGATTAGCGGAGTAAGGGAGCCCAGTCGGGGGTGGGGTGTGGGGAGGGGAGTGCTCTGCGGCGAGGAGTTGCTCAGTGGTAGTGTGGGGGTGCCTCGGGTTGAGCGAGGGGAGTGCTAGGGACTGGGATCTGGGGAGGGGAGTGCGTAGGGTGGAGGTAGGAGGAGGGGAGTGCTGGGTTGAGTGGGGATGGGAGTGTTGGGTATGAAGAGGTGCGGAGTGAAGTGCTAGGGTGGGACGGTGCGGGATGGGGAGCAGCTAGGGTGGGGTGAACGGTGGGGATTGGAAGTGCACCTCCAATCAAACACACTAAAGTGTAACCAAGAAGCGACAGTGGTTGAAGTAGGTGTTCTTTCTGTCTGAGATATAATTATTTTTTAATTGCAAATCACATGCATCTGTTGAATTTTATTATTGATCTCGCGAAAAGTGGGGCTTTGTGTTTCAGTTCACTAAATTCCCAATATCTTGCTGAATTGAAAATAAATCTTATCCTGCAGATGAACTTTGAGCATTATTATAGAAACAATTCATGTATCAGAGAAACTGCTTGTAAACTAGTGTTTTTTTCCTTTTGAATTAGAATCAGTTTTTAAGAAAATTTCGCTAACGTCCAGGAGGAGATTAAAGAGACAAATATTTTTAGCTCCTGTGAGTTGCGCTAAGAAACTTTCTACAGAGAGCTACTTTGGTCATCTAACTGTGAAATGTCGAGATTAGAGATGAAGTTGACGGCCATTTTCATCCGATCTTATCTCTCCTCTGATGGGTTGGTTCCGTGTGCACTCCTCTACTAATATACTCTATACCCTATGTAATGCCTTACCAATATGTATATATTCTTGAGCCGGTCAGATCGACCGCGCTTCTGCGATCTCGAGGTGGTACTTTGCGACACTGAGATATTTCCGTCATTGACTTCTAATCACTAAGTACTAGCTCGGATTCCGATCGCTTCATTTAGTAGATCATTATGCTTATAAGCGCTTTATTGTCATAACTTCGACCCCGGCGAACTCTTTATAGATCTTCTCTCCGATAGCATCTCATCTAGAACCGTGAGTGAATTTTCCTAATCAGCCTCCTCCGTGTCCCGCTTTTAAGCTAGTCGTTCGCCTCGAGAGGATAGATTGATACATACGTTTTGCGCCCCGCCCCAAAGCTATTTTACTTTTACTCTCAGTGCGACGTCAGCAACAAGGTATCCACGATCCGTGCAGGAACACAGACTCTTATAACGCATAGCCTATATTGCGCGGGTGACATACGATATTTTTTATCGCGAACTCTGTTATTATACTGCTCTTTACATTTGGCACTCCGCATGGGATTTTGGCCGATCCGAAAGACTAGTCAGGTTCCGCTAAACATACCGCTTCACGACCTCCAAAAGGTGAGAGCCGTTTCTATGGCATTAAGTCAAACACAGAACTTCACTTTCACAGGTGCGCGTACGCGCTTGTTGATCTGCAAGCCTACGCCGACATGACGGGACAAAAAGGGAAGTGAACATCCGCGTTAATTTTGTATAGCTCTGCGTGACGATCGCATAATTGATCTTCAATTACTTCAAGTAATCATGTCTGCCCTAACCTACACAATCCCGTGAAGTCGATGTATTCAACTCGTAACTATTTGATGGTGTACTCCATATTCGAACTTTCCCATCGCGCCCTCATGTGTTTCCTCGAATTTTTTTAAAAAATCAAATTTCCCTAAATTATCATATACGCGTTAAATTTAGTATGTTTACAGTCAATCTTTAAGGAGAGATATGAGGACACACACAGAGCCCTTTCACTGGTTACCAAAACTTCTTCGACCTCTGCCTGGACTTGAAGTTTGAACCTACTGTTTTTCGAAAAACGTTAACATTAGTCCATAACTTATTGAATGATGAAGTTGTTAGATTTTTCATATGTCACAAGATGTAACCTTATTGCGCTTAGCCCCTTCCACTGGCATGGCAGAAGCCCGGGACATTCAGTGTTTCACAAAGTACACATCTTGTATTAGATTTCTGACCTTGGATACACTTGAATTGAGATAGATTGCTTCAAGACTAAATTAAATGATTGTTTTTTAGTAGGGCCAGAAGATCTCAGACTTTTGCCCACACGGCATGACTTGCGATTCCCTACCCCCACATCAGGAAAATCAGTATACACAGAAGACAAAGACCGTCAGATAGGTCAAGGTCAGCTGCCCAGGAGGCACTAAGGACCATGACTACGGCTACATCACTGTCCACTCCACGCGGACAAGATGGTTACACTCACCAACGCCAGGCCTTGTGTTCGCTTATTACGACTACGTATCGGTGCAAACGACCTGATTGAGTCAACTCTCTGCGGCGTTCATTAGGTTTTGTGCTTAAGACTCTAGCGCGAGGACTAGCATGTTGTGCTAAGGTCAATCTGGTCCGGCTACAAAACTTCATGGCCGACCCATGTCAGGTGCCTGACGTTTTACTATGGGTCTATTAAGAATGCACCACTTTCTCTGATGTCTCTCTCGAGACATTTATAATCCTTATGCCGTTGATCATCGACAATTTCTAAGGCTAAGAGCCAGCTCTGTCTCTCGAGTAGAGAGAAGATACTCTGATTCTACTAGATATTATTCTGCACTATCAAAACCCGGACTAGGCATATAGGTTCCTCTTACCCTCTCTTTCTCCAGTTGCTCACTGCGTCCTTACGAGAGGTGTTGCTTGGAGATTGTTGATTACTCTCTACCTCACCGGTTCCATATGTAGCTTGATTTCCTTTCCTGTTACTTTGAAACCCTATCTCGCTCGCGCCTTGGTGTTCACTCTCTCGCACGATCTTAGCATGATCTACTGGTAATCTCGCTCTCATGCAGAGCACCGCACATGTGACCTATCAAGTCACAACCATGAGACTTTAAAGGCCCTCTTTCGTGACCTACTTGGTCGTACTCTGAACTTTGGTGGTGGCTACACTTCTTCAGTAAGATGCTCTTATCACCAATATAATACTTCGACAATATATAATCCAATATGGCCCTCCTATGTCCTCCCAGTATGTTTTGTTCCTTTGCGCGTTCAAGTGTTAATTAGAGCCATCTAGGATTTCCACAACTATATCTCTCGATACACATGTGTGATGTTATTACACATAAGTGAACTGCCCAGAACTTCTTACATACATGAGAATCGTTTCAAGATAAATACATTTCAAATAGTGTGAACACGTGCAGATATATTATAGTTCGTTCTTGGACCTTGATCATGGGACACATAAGTTATCGTCTGATAATCTAATAGGATACCCATTTCCGCCCGATCCGGTCATCCCAAGGGATCATCTGTTAGTTTGGTCCTAACCTCTTTTTTTCCGGGTTTTGTCGACCCTAGCTCTCTCTCGCGCTTGTCACTCCTTCTGTATTCTATCTAACCATAAAGAATCCTAGAGCCGATACGCCCTAGTCTTGTAATGACTGCCTATTTTTCTCCGGTTAATGCGATCAAGGCGCTTCTAGACTTAGCAACTTGAGTAAGGTTCCATTGTATCTATATCCGTATATCTTGTTTTATATCCACTTTTCTCATCTTTTATACTTACGGTGCCTCTCTCGACTGTCACCATAAGATGTATTGATTACAGTATTTTTTATATGTCTCGAAGTCACGCTTAAAAATGCGATCTGTCCCGTACCTTCATCCTAAAAGCCTCGCCAGATCGTCCCAAATCTTTTCAGCCTCCATTCCAGAACACACTTCACTATCACAGCAACGGGGCCATCGCCCACATGTCAGCTTAAGCGTTGTAGGCTTTCGTGCTGATCCCCGCCCCCAGTCCTGCCAGAACTAACAGGCCGGAGTCGATCAGCTGACACCGTCAGCTACAAGGGAGTTAATCACCCCCAGCTGCCCGCATGCGATCACTGCCCGGGCGAGCCCCCCCCAGACGTACGTGGCTAAAGGTGTCCGGGCTAATACCATTGGTGCTTCCCCACTTAGCGGGGCTACTGGCCCTGGCCCCATGCCACTAGTCAAGATACAAGTAAGTCAATCAGTGGCCCAGCTAATCAAGATACAAGTTAAGTCAATTCAGTGCGCCCCCGCCGCTAGTTCCTACAAGACACATAGAGTAAGTCCACATCGATTCGGCACCCGCCTTAATCATAGAGCTACGAGTATGTATAGCTAAGTCAATCAAGTACAGGCCTGATTCCGATCCTTCAGCTCAAGACCCACCGCGTCCACACTCGCTTGGCCCCCCCCCCCCGCCTACTCACCCACGACCACACCCACGCTCCAACGCTCACCCAATTCATCACCGCTCCCCCCCCCGCCGTTATGGCTTACCTCTACCCTGACAGCTCCACCCATAGAGGAAGTCACTAGTAATCCATCTCACTCAGCAAGATATAAATCTAACGCAGGTGCCTACGTGTGACACCCACACAGGCTCTGTGGGCTCCCCGGAATTTAAACGCCGGCCTAGCTCAAGATACAAGTACTGATATCGCATCATTGGCTTCAATACAAGTATGGTGACGGCGCGAATCCAGGCTTCATACTTCACTTAATGTGCAATTAGTGCCCTGCTATCACCTCAATGTTACAATAGTCTCTCACCACCACACTTTTCATTTAATATCTCCAAATAGTGGCATCTTCTGCAAATTGTACCATTTGTCTTTTTCTCCCTTACACTTTAGCGCTCGAATGTGGAAATGTTTATACGACCTGCGCGACTATCAAACAGTTCTTCTTCACATGGACGAGTACAGAATGAAATCATTTGGTACTGTGGGTAATACCATGTATAGTACAGCTCTATAGTTATGATTCTTCACGGAGAATAAAGTACAACGCAGAGAGTCGTTCTCGTATCGAATAATACAACATCTAGTGTGTGACACTCCAAACTCGTGCCTTTTATAGTCATATTTTAGAATCAAACACAAATGAATTCACTTTGTTCCAGAGTAGTGTTAAAAGCTCCTTACTCTACGTCACTGCAAATAAATCAAAGCGGTTACTAACCAGGCCGCTATAGCTCTGAAGGAGTACAAATAACTCATGACAACAGTAACTGCTATCTAGATCGAAAGTAACCATGAGAGGACGTAACTCGAATATATGGAGCTATACAGCGATAAGCCGAACATCTGTGGATGTGACTTGAATCTAACTTGACCATCTAATTTAACTGAAAGTTTAAACATATCATCACAGAAATGACGAACTCACAGTATAAAACGTTATGTGCGCAATCCTTGACTGACAAATCATTTGGCGTGAGACTGCTACATCCTATATAGACTCTACGTCACTTAGCAATTTCGATCAGTAACCCATACGTGTTAACGGTGTAACTAGCCTATCACTTATTTTTGGACATTCGAGTTTAGCCACCACGGCTGTGCCTATTACAAGTTTTACCATTTTAAAGAAGACTAACACATGGATGAGCTAAGTTACCTATAACACAACATTTTAAATGTCAAAGTCCGGTGACTTAAATAACCTAGACTACTCTCAGTATCGCCCAGAGTGACCCCCAGTACATACATGGTTGATGACATACCATAAACAGTTGTTAATACAAGTAAGATAACCATGTATTATACCTAACATTTTTGGGAGATACAACGACATTTCTCCCTGCTAGTCAACGATACGTAAACCCATGACAACTTACCGACGATTTTATGTATCTAATCTTAGTGAGCACCATGAACAACTAGCACCGACAGTTTTGTCGTAGTCAAAAAAAGGCGTACACACTATGACAACTTACCCGGATCTACGTGATTATGGTCTAATCAGGGTGAACCAGCCACACCTTTAACCGGACTTTTTCCCGTCTGAGTCGGGTATACCAGACATGACAACTAACCCGACATTTTGTAGTAAGTCAGCGATCATTACAAACGCTAACCGAAATTATTCGGGTAACCATGACAACTAACCCCGACATTCCTGGTGGTAACCATCATAAGCTACAAAATGATCAACACCACCGACATTTTGTCGTTTAAGACTAAATGGTCACAAACATTAACGCGGGATATGGTGCTGCATCGTTACACGATTTTGGCTGGGACCTCCATCACTTGGCATACTGTTTTCTCATTCCATCCTCCTCCGCACTGAACGTTTCGAACCGTCAACATGCCATCCGGTGTCTAATCAAGACATCATAGATCGATTGTACCAAAGATGATCAGGCTCGGCTCACCAAGCCGGTAATAGGTTATAGATAGTCACGTCACAGTTATGGGTTGGCCACGCCGCGCGATGTCGGCCTCTCGGGGACTTAGTCAAGACACCATAAGCTTAGTCGGCACGGCGATTTCTACAAAATAAAGCCACAAAAGCTAGCCATCACAGA
>CAJDSM010040634.1:0-17098 GCA_903981925.1 Ostrea lurida
CTCAGACTCGCGTCAAGAAGTACTTGACCGTCTAGGCAGTATTATGGAGACCTCATTTGATTTGGTGCGATCCCACACTGAACCACCATGTGTACTCGTAAGTTAACCTCTGACACTTGTACGCACGACACCAATGCCGTGCCTATCTTCGTCAGACTCTCATGGTCAATAATAGTGATACGCCTCCGCAGATGTTCGACGGCGAGGTTTGTGTTCTGATCATCGTTCTATACGTTGCCTCTAAATCTCGTACCACTTATCGTTACACACAATCAGCCCTCAAGCTTTTACGCCGAGCAAACCTCTGCCCTATCGCCCCCTTATGCCGAAACATGTACATATACATGTCCCCGCCGCTCCCCTTATCCTCACCTCACTCCTGTCTCTCTCCATCATAATTTTGCACCCACCGGATTGATTTAGTGCAAGTAATTAATCCTGCCATAATATATCTCGGTTAGACGACCCCGCCAACACATCTCTGCAGCTCGTCAGGTCAGGAGCGGGGCGATAGACCCCCACTAGTAATCGGACGCAACTTCAGAGCAATCCCATTAGGCTTTCACGCACATCATGCGTAATTGTCTCCGGCCACAGGTGGGGCTACTTCAGCTCATTCTGAACTGTGGGACTACCGCACGTATAACAGATGCTGGAACGTCAACCATGCTCGCTTCAAATCACTCGACGCTAATAGACTTGCGGACCTAGAGTGCAACCGATCTGATCCCACGATCAATGCAGCCTGTTGAACGCAATCAGTACACCCTCCAATGGCGAAAAACCTCAGTATATCAAAAGCACGCGCACCTAAAGTCCCTAGTCCCTGACGATGTCTCGCAAATAACTTGAGGGCGCTTCTCTCGTCAGTACCGCCTTCATGATGTATAATCCCCTGGGTGCCTAATAACTTGTACTCATAAAGAATCGCCGACTCATTTATACCGAAATAAAGCCTTATTGTGGCCTGGGGTCTACACTGCTCGCTCTCATGGACTTGCTCCAGACTGACGAATATCGTCTTCGTGGGCGCGCAATGCATACGTGCTCTTATAAAGGTTCAACAAAAGTACATAGATGCTCACAATAGCTATGATGCGCCTGACCATCCAGTCCCAAGAGCACACGTGATGCATAAATAGACCCACCACATGGTTGCCACCTCACATTTATATATCTATTGGTGATCTCCTGTGAGTGCTAGCGGCAAGCGCGTACATTGTCTCCTCTCGTAAGGGTCCATCTTTAACACAATCTATAGTTATTCCAAGTGTGAGATTTAGACACGCAGTCACATAAGAACATCCGACATGTTCCATCCCTTCATGATGGATTACACAGAATTCTACCGACCTTGACGTTGATTAACCTACAATTTCCCGCACATCAGACTAGGCTCTCCGAATAGTCCCGTCACCAGACATCACTATGATTGCAATGAGCGACCTTCTGCTGAGTCTAAACACGCGTAAATCCACCCCTCACGAAGATCTGATCTCCATCTCTACTGTAGTAACCACGCAGTCGATGAGCTCGATATAGAGAATTTGTACGTCTTGCATCCAACTCTAGTCTTGAAGTTAACTCATCGTAAGCCACATTGCTCTTATATGTTACCACTCTCCAAAATTTTGGGCTGTCGTCTCTTATCGGTCCCCTTATGAGAAATACGTCTATTAACTTACATAGTGAGGGCTGCTGCTAGTGAGATCGGTGAATTACTGTCTAAAAAACTATCCACGTGATGTTTTACCGTCATATAGCGCTCTCCTGTCTAATGATGATATTTCATCTCCTGAGAATTTCCCTCATGACGAATCGTGTGATACACTCGACTAATCAACCGACATATGTAATCCACCTCGATTACAGTAGCGCTCTCTTGAATACTAACATTACAGCCATTTAGGCTCTCGACACAGGATCACTGTCCATTCAGTTCTTAGTGAAATGGAATATATACATCTCCAATGTGACTATAAGGTGGCATAGGTTTATCGTTCACATGTGGGTAGAGCCATCCTGTGTAACCTGCATCTACGTGCAACTCTATAATCACTCATACTGGATCCTCGTAGACGTTGTACGTGCACGGCCCGGTTTTAAACGATATCCTTAGCAATGCGGACTTAATGCGCCTTTGGGCTCTCTGGACCTCTGGGTGTGTGTTACTCGTTAATAGCGCTCCTCACCCTACTTCGTCTATACCACTCGGCGTGGTCACACGCTCTCGCCGTGCCAATAAGCTCGTCTTCATTTTGTCCTTTTCCTCGTCCGTTGTCTCTGCTAAAATATATTCTATACGTATGTCCCACTGGCCCGAATTTGGCTCACGTTAGTCTTCAAATCGGCGCATGAACTCCCACACTCCAACTAATAGTTAATATATCGAGCAGCCTGCTCTTATACCTCATAGATCTCACATTTTCGCCACGTGTTCGAGGCGCTGCTAAGATCTTTCACTCTACGCCCACCATATCCCGATTATGTGCTGTCTGCTGAGATTTATCGGTAGAGACAGGTTCGTGTGATTAACGAAGCTGCAGCCCCCAGTGTGTTCCTGTCTTTTTATAAGCCTCCTCTTCAAAACGTCATTTTAGTGTCGACACTGCTCTTATAATCTCAACTCGTCAAGTTAACTAACTCAACTGATTGTCCTCAGTACGGTTCCAAAGTCACGAGTGTGTTTACATGGTGACTCAATGGGCACTGTTTCCCCCAATGTGTACTGCCCCTATAGGTCGTTAGATCAACTCAAACATCAGAGCTTACCCCTAAATAGCTATATGCATGCCGCTCTTATATAACCTCTTTAAACTTCCTGCTCAAAAGAATTAGCCCTAGATCTTCTGAGAACCATAGTGCGTCCTCATGCAGTTCATACTCTCTTCTCTCTCGTACTAATCACATATCACATTCTGACTCATTGCCTGTCTATGTGAATCATGCACCTAATGCTGATAGGAGCTGCTTTTCTACCTAGAGTAGGTTGTAGATAAGCTTTCTGCGGACTACTGGTTGTAAGATATTATTCACTCGAATAAACAATTGAGAGCCTAATATATGCACGATCTTACATACCAGGGGCGGTACTCACCGGCGAGTATACTCGAGTCTAACAGGCATTCGATCATATCAAGAACCCTTAGACTGGCCATGTTTACTAAACCCAGACTCCGCGCGCATATTAAGATATCGCCAGCAGGAAAAATAACTAAAGGCATAGACAACCCCTACGACTTACACCAGAATCATATGTGGAGAATATTTCTGTGCGCGTGCTGAGCCGCACACTAATACTAGATATGCTATATATATCACTTATATATGTGTGCGGATTATAATATCTATATATTTTGTCAAGTTGTCGTGAGAGCATTGATGCAGAGGGTTGGGAACGCTTACGAATATATACGAACTAGAGCTATAGTAACATTGTGCTGCTCCGGGTACACGCAAATGTGGCTCAGAATGGCTTACTTGAGCTTTTGTCCACCACATCCCCACACTACTCCAGATAGAAGCGAGTGATCGGTTACAATGCCGAGGAGATCAACAGGTAACCTCACAACTCCATAATGCTACCTTTCGGCCAATATATGTGTCTGTCTAATTGGTGAGTATGGGGTCCTCCACTCTCATGGACGGAGTCAGTATTGGTTTCTCGGAATTGTCCCATTTAACTTGATTCTCTAGATTACACACAATGACCCCACTTTATTTTTAGTTATGAGTTAATCCTTAAGGCATTTAAGAGTGATTTCCATTGTTCTATAAAATGCTTGTAGCAAATAAACGCTATAGTATACATCATGAAAGTTTGGTCCCCGCTCGGAGCTTGAATTCTTCAAGTTTGTGCCTCCTATTCCGCCACTCCGGAAATACTCTATTTACATGTTGCTCTTGAGAGGTGTTGCGTTGATACTGTCAGCACGATTAGAATTACTGGTGCTTCTTATCGTATTGTCAAGCACTCCTCCCAACCCCACATCGGCCCAACCTTAGATCGAGCGAAAGAGTCAATCCATCAGCAAGTAAATTGAGTATTATGCGAGACGACGTATGGCGGAGCCGTGTACGATACTGCAGAACTTTTTCAGATGACACAGATATCTCCTCATTACGGCATGTGCCCGAGATCATCCGCTAAATGGGACACGTCTTAGCTCCTCGTGTGCGTCACCAACCAAAGCACTACAGGGTGTGCACGTATATATATACTATAAAAATCCGTGAAAGAATAGGCCCTCAGCTAGAAATTCGAAGTTACCCTACCCTAGAGATAAGCCGACATAACTTACTACGATCGGCCTTAAGACAACCTATACAGTCATCGTTATGCAGAACATCACTAACGGTGTTTACTCACTGACCTCTGCCGCTGACCATGTATGGTCAAGGCTTTCAGGAAAATGACTAATCATCCACTCTCTCACGAGTGTCGGCTGCGCAACTGAATCCTCTTGCGGAGCTGTACCTCGCCCACGGAATCATATACGGGCCTCACTCCCCTAGACCTACTATCCTCATTAGTATACATCAACGGCGTCTGAACTCAGAAGTCTGTTATGCTAGTGCTACCATCCATTGTTAGTCCCGGCCTTGGTCATGTTTGTCTTCCATCGCTCAAGTATATGCCTGCATCGAGTAAAGCCCGTAGATGTCTCGAGCCAATTCCCTCATCATTCACATCTACGCTTCCAGCGTCTCTAATAACTCTACCATGCGGTTTGCACGTTATATATAGTGTTTCTTATTGACATTAGTGCTATCTACCATATAGTCTTGGATATGCAGAGATAGAAAACACGTGAGCCCTTTTCTCTGTGAGAGAATGATTGCTGAGGTTGCCCCCCTTGCGTCGAGTGTTTTTGTAACCTCCGGAAATTCACTTCGACATTCGGTGTAAACTTCGCCTCACCCCGCGACGATGGTTTTGCTCCGACTCTTGTACTACTATATACCATGCATACCGGGTATTACTATAATGCTCATGACAGCACCTGCAAGTATGGTATACAATGCACTATAACTCCTCGGCAATATACCTAATATCGATAGAATCCAACTCTCATTACGTCCCCGCACCTTGTAAGCCTCTGTCTACATAACGCTTCTCATTCACCCACTCCGCTTTCCGTCCTGATATGCGCATGAACGCACCTTCCTCCTCCCTCTCGACAGTTCTTACATCAGACGAGCAGAATACGCCGCATTCTATCCTCTATCGATATTCTTATGAACTGTGTGATCGCACGCTCCACGTCGGTGGTCATATGCTAGTGATTAGTTACACGACCGCCACCTACATCTACGTTGGTGAACTTAGCCCTCCCGTACGTGACAGTCTCAGATCAATTTAAGAGCGCTTTTACGCTATTCATGTTCAACTGCTGATAGGCGGTAGGGTTAGGCAGCGTATAAACATCCGCCCGCATGCGTCACCCCTGCTATTCGCACCGGAGCAAATAGTTCGCGAGGTTCTCGTTAGCCCGTCGCTAACATCGAGACCACCACTTCGACAGCGTGCGACACTGTGTTTGGATCAAGCGTCCGGTGGCGTTTCAAGTATATATAAACTCGCGCAACATACAGACTTTCGTAAATTGTCCTCTCGCGTCACTTCTGTATGTCTCGCTATCGAAATTAAGTAGCCAGTTTGCACTGGAACTATAATAACTTAGCGAGGTCATTAATCTATATACCCCGAGTGAGAGAGAGTCAACGCGGATGAATCGACCGACATCACACTTTGGCCACTAAGTTGTCGGAGCGCTCCGATAGACATACACTTCTCGTCGAGCTCATGATTTTCACATCTTATCGCATATCCGAGAACTCTCGCGCCCTTTGAGATATGGACCACGCTCTGCTGTAAGTAGGCCAACATACTCCTCCAAACCATATTATATGACCTCCTATGCAGTCCAGAGTCGCTGGCGCCAGCGCCTACATCATAAGTGTGATCTTCGTGTACTGCATTTTTGGAATCCGCGTTACCCAGCTCACGTCGGTCAGTATATTCGCTCGTATTGGACTAGACGGTTGTAGCGTTGCAACGAAGATCTAACACTGCATAAACCACATACCTCAACACGACGTGCATAGCCCATATAGTCAGTAGCAATGCTGACCTAAACTCCTCTCAAGTGAGAGAGTGACGCGTCCTCCGCACTGCATGCTTCCGCTTATTTCTATATATACATCTATCTAGACGAAGCGAGCTATCGATTCGGCAATGTTCACGCAGCAAGTTACCTTACAGGACCCTACAAGCGCGAATGTCGCATCGTACGCGCAGACATGGACCCTACAACCAAAGGAATCTTCCAGTGTATATAATAATTTTTCTCTGTTAGTATTAAGGCCTAGACTTCGCACCTTGAGATTCTACCGTCGGAACCTGAGACAAGCATCAAGCTCTATCCAACTTCTTATGTACAGCACCGATAACTCCTTTGAAGCGGCCATAGAGGTAACTGCAAGCCCCTGATTGAGCATGCCTCCCCTAGCCCGATCTGCGGCGTCGAAATGAAATCAAAACCCGTTCATATATATATTCTGTAATTATGATTCCTCTGCGCAAGTCCCTACTTCTTATATGGACCCTTTGGTCTAAGTGCAAATAGGTCCAGCTCGTTGCAATATCCTGTCGTTGGCACCATATTCTTCGCCCGACCGCACTCCTACTTTTAAAGTATGCGAAAACGAATGCCACTACAATCTTTGTTCCTGATTCATCTCCGCTGCGACATCCCAATCCCGATCTCTTCCTAAATGTGAGACGGCGACTAGTACCGCTCGATCTCTCTGGCTCTACGACTACAGGCAGTTCTAGCCGCATCACCACCCGAGCAGATATTGGCAATAAATCAACATGTCCAAGCCAAAGTGAAATCGCATTTCAAATTAGGATTTGACTATTGACCTCCAGAGAGTTTAAACGTTGACTACACCACAATTGTGCAAAACCCGTCTTGTATACCTCCGCCTAGTAACTCTGCGCCCGATGTTCAGTATAGCATCGGCCTACCTGCTCGGCGCTTGTGTTTGGTAACCCCCGTATGTTTAACGTATACATAGGTGTTGATCATTAAATCATCGTGCACGTAACGCTTCGTATTCGTCTCTCCGTCAGTGAGTGTGATTCTACATATTGGTACAGAGAATAACAAGGGACTAACCTCGTGTGACTCATGGCTCAGCCACTAAATACATTCATCCGAGCTCTTCAGTGCACATATGCCACTTTACTGATAGCCCCACAATAGGAACTTCGCTGCCGATCTGTCCTAGACAGTCAATTCTCCTATGCTGGGTAACTTCCCCCCCACCTTATCTTTCCACTTTTGCTCGTATGACTCATGATGCTCAGACTTTGATCAGACCGTCACCCACCTCCCGTACGTGCTACCTACTTTATCTGAAGGAAGACATATTCTACTACCTTCATATTAACTTGCAAAGTCTCACTGTAGCTTATAATGTCCCATCTGTCGACGCCGGTGATCACGTTAGCAAAGTTCCCTCATGACTTCAGCCCAAATAGAACTGAAGGACGCTCCGGAAGCGACTTATCAGCACGCGATGGCACCGGGACTTTTCAATTACGATACCGAGGGGCGTCTCCTTTTGCCTCCTCACGTACACTGCATCAGTGCGAGACGTGTTCGCACATTCACTTATCCTAGCCCCGCTATATCGAACTATGTGCGTTAATAACCAGCAGACCAAGGTGCTGCCGAAGAACCACCTCTCACTATTACATGAACAGTAGACGCACTCATACGCTCGAACCGACAGTACGTAGGTCTGACACTATCCTACACTCGGCTTCGAGGCTCGCGCGCGCGCCTACACTCTACCACCATCCCGACAAAGTCGTTTTATGGCCACTTTCCGGGCGGCGATCTTCAAGTACTAGAGCGTCTGCCATTACTGCTTGAATTCCCGATTAGACCGCCGAACACTACGTCCCCATCGAGCAAAGTCAGACCTTCCCGGACCCTTCAAACCGTCGAGAGTGCCCCCAAACAAATTCGACGTAGAATTCTAGGCCCTCTCCTCCACCAGCAAGCCGGGTCATTAAAAAGTCACACGCACTTTATACGCCGTTCTTAATTCCTCACTGACCACATGGTAACCCACTCTCAATGATCACCTTCTACGACGCGAACTCTCTACCTCGAGCACTCCCATCGAATACTAGAAAATGCCTCTTCGATATGACGGTCCGGAATTTCCTACGCCGTGACCCATACCCATAGGCTTATATGTTCTCCGCCGTTAGATCAGTCTTTCTGTTATGCGGTTATCGCTAGGATCGAACTATAATGTCTTCAGGTTCACAGGTATCGTTTCCGTCTATTGTACTAGCATACCAGGACGACCCGGCCTCATGCTTAACTCATCATGTGTATGGGTGTGCTAGTCTACCCGTTTGCTCTCGAGCACCAGATCCAGCTGGCGATCAGCCAGGAACCGCCTTGTTGTGTCTAGATCCTCCAGAGTTGCCATCTTGCTTCACTTTCAGTCAGTTATGCGGTGATAACTATATCTTTTTTTTAAGCATGCCTCGCAACTGCTCACACTGTTAGCTCCTCGTTTCGCACACTTGAAGCACCAGCGTTGCTTTCATAACCAACGTCACCCTATGAACTCCTGCCTCGTTCGCACCCCATGCTACGGTCCTCTCTGAGAATCCAGCAGCCCGGCTCTCATCCACTACTAACAACTTGACTCACAGGGACTGTCGCGGACATGCAGGGCCACTCCCTCCCTCGATCGTTCTTTCCATATCATCCAGTGTCACTTACGATTGATTACGTCAAACGTAACGATTGAATAACGATCACGCTATACCACGCTACAGCGTCCACTCTCTGATCCCGTCTCCTCAGACTCCAACTGGAGATGCATGAACAACTTAGCGTACGAGTCCTACCTACATGTCCAGTGCTACCTTTCGATCAGTACTCCGGCCTACCGCTTTATAGAGCACACGCCTCCACCATCCCAAACTCAAACAGATATAATCGCTGCCGCTCCCTTTCGGGTCCAGTTTAAGTCAAGCGTTTAATGAGGTCACTGAACCCCATTCAAAGCTTCTACTTCGATGTGTGCTCTCTGTCAGATTAAAAATGTTTGGTGTGCCGTACCAACCTGGGTAATCATTAGCCACGACTCGGCTGGCTACACAAGACTATTTATACATTGTCGACTCTCAATTCTACTCTGCCCGAAATTATCCATAATAACCAGAAACTCTTGCATCGTCAGTCTTCCTATGTGTAATCGTTTCCTTTAACACGACCACGTAACTGTCGGTCCTACATGCATGCGCGTGTCGCATCGACTTTATTTACAAGATCTCCTCCCGCAAAACTGACCCCATAGCATCTGACAAGCTTAGCACCCACAAGCGAGGCCGTATGTCCTGCATTGATTACTAAACACAGGCACATTGGCTTACTGAGAACGGCACGGAATACGGCGGCCGCCAAAATGCAATTTTCTTTGTCCATCGTGCGATGTCCCCCAAATTATACACACATAATCAGGCGCCCTCACGTCACTTTGCCTTATACCCACCTTTCCCCCCAATCTTGGCTTAAGTATTCAAATGGAAACACTCCTTTTTATAGGTACAGGTAGTCGCCAAAACATGTACTGGTACCACATTCCGTTAGGTTGTCACTACAGTTATCTATCCCGACGTCAGACGGTCCAGACCATACACACATCAACAATGACTGCATTCTTGCTATATGTGCAAGTCCACGTGTTTTGTTGTCACTATCGAGCGTTTATTAAGAGATCCCTCAAGTATAGAACATCTCCTCAGACTCGCCGCACGCATCCTCACGCGCATAGTGGCGTAATTAATAAGAGGTTACTCATATGAACAG
Source organism: Ostrea lurida (assembly GCA_903981925.1). NCBI lineage: Eukaryota > Metazoa > Mollusca > Bivalvia > Ostreida > Ostreidae > Ostrea > Ostrea lurida. Next base: position 9,909 of record CAJDSM010040634.1, read on the forward strand.
ATAAAGGGCTTAGGCGGGCTATCGCACTTTAAAACACGTACTAGCTCGGCTCACAGCAACGCACCTCAGGTACCCCGCGCAATATGCGCTATTATACCACGACATGCACGCTCTTATACTTATATACCCTTGTAATCTTCGTGCAGCGCCTTTTATGTTGCTGCAGAGTCCTCGCTCTACCAGATCAAGGCCTCGCATATTCCTATGATAACGTAATAATATATTTTAGCTTAGTTATCAATCAGCTTATTTTAGCACAGTGCCCTCTCTCGCCATGGTTTAAGTAGAGCGATCAATCCAATATACTTAATATAAACCGTACTCAGGTACCCGGCACGCGCCACTCCCAATATGTGACCACGCTCTGGTGGTCCCGCTGTTGGAGTTGGAATTTTCAATTGTTTTTGTCATATACCTGATTAAATGACATCTTTACATGCAGTTTTTTTTCAAATGTGTGGTTGTACAGAAATATTGACAAGTACTTGTATAAAGGTATGAGTTTTTTGCTCCCCATCCTTAAAGGTCCCATGGTGAATGGTTTTTGAGAATTTAATGTCCCATGATGTTTCAATTAACCAGTCTCGTTTATAGTCTTAAAAGTGAAGGCAGAATGGATATCATATATATTTTAAAACAACATTTTGTCAACAATACACACAGTTTACATTACTAATGACGCGTCAATGACTCCGGACACAGCGCGAATACCTAACCTACCCTTTACTAGTTTTTGGGTAAAATGTTACTTGTTCCTTCTGAATATCCACTATTTACTGTCAAGTGTAGTATACAATAACATGAAATCTAAAGAAGACGATAAAGGCAAAAAGATAGACGGAACAGTATCAATCTCGCAGGGCTCATTACAAATACAAAAACAAGAGTTGGATCAAATCAACGTTATTCTGGTGAGAGGAGTGGTGATACATACCAGCAGCTTATATGATAAAAAAAAATGCCTCACTCGAGTCAGAACCAATCTCACCCGCGAACTATGAAAGTACAATTTTGAAAGAGTTAGTTTCCTTACAGATTTGCGAGGTAGAGAAGGATATTTTTTGAAAATTAGCAATTTTTTTGCATATTTTTTTGGCCTGAAGGTGCAGAGTCATGAAGTTTTAATTCAGTTCTCCCTTGACCCAAAAATGTTTTACACCTTTGAAAGAAATTAAACTGTTCAATTGCTTAACACACCATGACGGGACCAAGACCAATTGCATTAGGTCACCTGGGAGGACTTCATGTGACCTATAAAGATAAATGTTTGAAAGGTGTGCATATATAGAATTCATACTGGAATCCGGCTCAGTGCTTCCTTTCATCATCTGTACCTCGTATCTCTCCTATAATCTTATATGATCTTAATGTGACTCATGTCAAACCTCCTCGCGATGATACACACAGTATAACGTATACGACTCTCAACTCGCATATGCAAGATGAAACGAATCAATATATATGAGTGTGGTACCATATATTAATGCATCCTCTCTCACCCCATTAGTTTATAAGCCACAACAATCAACGCTATCATGCCTGGAATTGAAATGAAAATTTTTGAAATCATTCAGAGGAATGCATTTATTTTACGTTTTGCTTCTAAATGTTTGGATTCACTATTATCATTTGTTTATGTCAGTGGTGTGATTTTCCTTGTGCGTGGTCAAACTGCCCATTGTCAACGGTGTTTACATGAACGATTCCCCTGACTGTAGAGAAATGTGGTCATACATCACTATCAAAATTTTTCTTAGATTAATTTAAAAGAAACTATTCATTTTTAAGTTTTTTGGTGCCATTTTCGAATAATGAAAAGAGAGCAATGTCATAATTATGCTGTGTTCATAGGATAACCAGTTTTGGTACAAGGGATGCCGAAAACTTATTTAGAATGAAAAACTGCAAGTCTCCTTACAAAATATTTATGACGAATTTAATTTACAGACCCCATGTGTTACCATTTACTAAATGTTCTAGCAAAAGAAACTGTAAGAACATGTGGCTGGTTCTTATCCACTAGAATTCATTTACAAAAAAAAACCCCCAAATTTTTTAATACCAAACAACAGTTTTATACCAAGACTGGTTCTGAATTTCTGACGTGCAAATTCTTACTAATGTTGTCTACGGAATTGAATGTAACCTATGTGGACTCATATATTGTTGGAGAAACAAAGGAAATCTTTAAATAAACGTATGTCGGGTCATTAAGATTTTGAATTTGATACGGAGGCAACCAACTTCTTTATAAACCAATTTACTCCCACGACCATTCCATCTTATTCTATGGAACGTGAGAATTATAGAAAAAATTTATCAATTAACCAATAGTCCAACATTAAGTACGAACGAGAATAATATTGGATTAGGGGAAACTATAGCACTGAGCCTTTCCATATGGGTGCAATGACAATATTCTGCGAAAACATAGGAGAAGGGATAATTTGTGGTGGCGTTGTTCGTTAACAACTCTACCTCTCTTAATTTATTCTTTTTACGCACCCTCTAGCAAACCGAGACGTTAAACCATAGTCCAGTCCTTTATGCAACCATCTCCGCTCTCAATTGTACAACAACCATCCACATGACATGATGTTTCCTTCTTCGGTGCACTCCACTTTTCCAGACGTTTACATGGATTCATAAACCATTGAGTCCACATCAACATTCGCACGCAGTATTCGGGCTTCGCAGTCTACGCTGTCCTTTTTTGAAAATTTTGTCATCGCCATTACTCTAATCGAAAAACTAAAGGTAGCTGCCACTTGGAGTCCTCAAACACCGAATCACAGACATTGGGTACGTATTATTAATTGGGTAATCTGCTACTAGATTCCCGAGTCTTTTTACTCGCTCCCCCACGCGTATTAACTGGGTTCAGAGTAATCCGAAAACCACTCACGCCTGATCTCCTTACATATCTCAAATTTGGAGAGAGGTAAGGTGAAATACGCCCAGTGCGTGTCAACACTCTATACACACATTTGGAGAAAACGTACGAGGTTCCTGTATTCATCCTCCGTTGACTGTTCAAGAGGAAAAATCACACCTTGTATGCATAATTCATGATAAATATAAATACGCAACTATTGCATCCAAGTCTATTTTAATATCTCAACTTAACATTTTTAGGAAGATATATATTGGCAGTGCCTAGTATTATTTTTGTTCAATGTAACACGGAATCCTCAATAGCTGTACTTGTTCTCCTTCCTCTGCTTGGTAATAGTATAGTCCCGCGGTGATCTTCTCCTGGTATGGGGCGATATATTAACTTATCCCAAAATGAGGATCTTTCCCTTCATATTTATAGAAAGGTCCTAAACTCTCCCCAGAACCTCGCTCATTTAAATGGCGACATCTAATTTCGACGATCATGAATTCTTTGGAAGGAATACGCCAGAACGTGGACAACAAATCTGAGGGAGAGAGTTTGAGCTTGTTAATGGGATCAAAAGTATTCGGGAATTTATTAAATATCCCTGAATTCCACACTTTGCGGTGGCAAAAATGCGTTACTACTTTATGCCTTCTGTTTTAAGAAACCAAAGTGGTAAATGGAGGGTTAACATTCAGCTACATGAAAACTATTTTGGTATTAGTTTCCAGCTGAAAGATAGCTAACAACATTGTTTGTTGGTTGTGATACATTTAACTAGTAATTGTTCATTTTAAATGAACTAGGATTTGCTTCCAACATCTGGGATCCTACTTACACTCTAAACAATTCACGATAAAATGAGGATTCTTCAACCAATCAACTCTTCTTGTTTTCAAATACCTTTCAATTTATTTTTCCGAAAAATCAGCGAGCAATTGAATTACCATACCTTTAATTTGGGATGTTCCGAAAAATTGCCATAAAAAACCCTTTACAAACAAAGATACATTCGCTGACCCCAAGCCTCTACCAAGCCTCTTTCTTACTTTTAACTAAACTATAAACAACATTAAAGCAGTCTCTTCAAAGATACTGTTCACTACTATTATCTCCAGAAAGTGGAGGTCAATCAGATGCTGGATTCTTAAAACATCTAAAGACTTTTGGATAACCTAAAATCACGAGAATTTTCTAAAACTGACTGCATCAAACGTATGATTTCTCCACACTTTTACACAAAGAAGGCGAATTTTGTACAGAACTGTTACGGGAATAAAACAAAAACTTTGCCGTGTCCTTCAACCTTACATATACGTATTATAGATTGATGTGCTATCCAATTAAATCTGGAATTTTCACCAATTAGCCATTTGATATATCCTCGAAGGAACTCCTATAAGGACACACGGAATCTGAATACGCCAATTTGGATAGTTTACTTAACAGAATGACTATGGGCGACTGAAACTACATATATGAAGGTGATGCTCTTAACTTTGCAATCATTCAACTTTCCCTTTCTATGTAGTAATATACCACTTCACTGCTTATGGTGTATATATCTCCCAATTGATCGATACGCAAGAGCTATTGCTATACGTATTTGAGGACTTTTTAAAGGAGGCCAACTCTTAACAAAAAAAGTTGATGTTGCAGGGTTATAACGAATCTCGTGTTTAAAGTCATGCATTTCGCAAATTCTACGGCGCTATGAGAGCCTTGTATGCTGATTACAAAGTTATCACTAAGTCATATGTTGACTGAGTTGTTTCATACTTTCTTTGTTAAAACTGTAATTATCCTATTAGATTTTGGCTTAGGGTAATCCCGTTTACTATTCGACTAAGTTCACGGCCGGTGTGTGACGGTTGTCCGCTAATATAACGTTTCCGGGCAGTTAAGACATCCGGCCGGAACGCTAGAATACCTAAATATTCGTTCCGGCCATGTCATAAGAGTTCCGGGCCCGCGTAAAATTGTTCCGTCATAATCATTGGTTCCGCCCTATAATTTTTTAAGATTTTGAACTTATGAAATGTTTACGAACACGATCTACATTCTATTAGTTAACTTTACGGTTTAAACAGATAATTACATTACTAATATCTTACCGTCGCTATAATTGACTTGTTGCGAATGTACAATTATCACTAAATCATATGTTTGACTGATTTTTTCTACCCTTTTAGACTTCATTTCATACTAGATTTGACGGACGGGTAACCCCGTTTACTTTGTTTCAACTACAGGCTCACGGCGGTTGTGACCGGTCAGCAGAGGATGCTTACTCCTCCATGGCACCTGATCCTGCCTTCGCTTTCGTCGAAGGTCCGTGTTGCCTTACACTCGATTTGTATGTGTTTTTTGGACTATTGATATCTTTGATACTTTGTACTTCGCCATTTTATTGATTAAAGGCAAAATTTAAACATTTAATATGTCTGTTTACTTAACTGTCAGAACGACACGTGTGATTGCTGAGTTCTGTATCTCCAATTCAAAGGACGATATGTATATTATCTCCTACTTTTCGGAGCAGGATGTGCGAAGTTTGTTAAAACTGGGGTGTGTGGGACCCCTTCCATCCACCGAACACGCATAAAGCAAATACTAAGCTATCGGCTGATTTAGGTGGTTTTATGATGATTTCATGATACCGCAATCATTTTGTAATTCACTAAATAATTTGTAGGTTTTGGTTAAGCATTAATGTTTTAAGTCACCTTAATTAATAACACATATTACATGTAAACTGACTATCTCGTACATTGAAAACGATGTTTATCAGAATTATTTTCCAAGTTATCAAAATTTTGAATATAGACTTATTTATTCTCATTCAGACCAGGCCGGAACCATTGTTACAGAGAAAACCGGAACGTTTAGGATATCATAAAGGTTTCGGCCGGAACCGTAAAAACCCGGAACTTATTCTATATATGCGACACCGCGTCAGCAGAGGATGCTTACTACTCCATGGTACCTGATCCTACCTTTGCTTATTTCGGAGGCTCCGTGTTGCCCTAAACACTCGTGATTTTGTATATGTTTTTTGGATTTGATTACGTTTTCACAATGTAATGTTAACTTCGCCTTTTTTGTTTTTAAAACAGTGTCTCAGATATGTAACATCTTGCGACAGTCTTATTCTAGAATTACTTGTTTTTTAAATATCAGATATGTGTATTTCATTTCTAATGCTTTTTCCAATCATTTATGAGAAGTTTAAGTTTAAGGTATCATTGCTTATATATTTTTTTCTCTATTACATAATTGTTACACCATTGACAGTTTTGTTCTATTTAACGACCTTTGACCCCATATTTTTTGCAGTGGGGTACACTCCATGTTTGCAAAATTTGATACAATATATTTTAATGTTTGATAAACATGTTCTGCTAAAAAGATTTAAAGCTTTTCATTTCTCGTAATTTCTAAATCTGAAAAATCTGCGAAATTTGATAAAGATCCATATATTTTTTCGTTATTTTTAAGGGGGAAGGGTTACAAAATTTCGCACTTCAGGTGCTTGTGCTTATAGCTAGAATATAGTATGTGATCAAATCTAGATAATACATTTATGTATTGTATTTATCATCCTTAACCTACTTCGATTTTTGCATTATATAGTCGCACCTTCTCCTTTCGTCCACTGCGTCAGAACATAACTACCATGCACGGCTACTACCCACATAATGATCAAGATTGATAGCAATTACTATAATATTGATATTGTTGCGAATTGTATGCAATTTTCGCCATTAAATTAGGTTCCTTATAAATTCATTTTATTTGTAAACCATGTTATATCAAGGGGATGTAGTTTCCTGATTCTCTACGACTACTTTATAATTGTGGGCTTGGCACAAATACTAAAATCGCAATATTTCTGTATTTTGACCTTTCATTGGTTTAAAAGTATTTTTTATTTGACGTACATCTCTTTTAAAACGATTCTATCCGTTATTTTAAAAAAAATATTAACACATGAGGTTTTTAATTTTCATAAGTATTTTTAATCCAAAAATTAGAAACATATAATTTCAATAAAAGAAACAGAGTTCATCATCATTTCAATAAAATACACATGATTTAGAACTTCAATGAAGTACAGAGTTAAGGATTTCAATATCATATATACAAAATTTAGACCATCAATACAGTACAACTTTGCACCTTCAATGAAATATACAAAGATCAGAACTTCAATACAATACAAATAATGTAGAACTTCAGTGGACTGTACCGAATTTAGAACATCAATGAAATACACAGACTTTAGTATTTTGATATGAGTTTAGAATTT